>BTPG01000002.1:303290115-303437615 GCA_036245525.1 Semisulcospira habei
TGGCTCTTCTGTGGAGCGAGTTCAGACTTTTTAAATTAGCATCGCTACTACCGTCCCAAATAGATGAGGCATAATCCAAATGTGACTGAATATGGGCATAGTAGAAGAGTTTCCTTGTTGGCTCATCAGCAAAATGTCTCAATTTCGACAGGAGGAATACATTTTTAGATACTATTTTACACAGTTTAGTAATGTGGCCTTGCCAGCACAACTTGTCGTCTAAGTTGATTCCAAGCACGCGCTGTTCTCTGACTTGCTCCACAGGCTGGCCATTAAGTGTTAGTTGAAGGGGAGGGAGAGAGAGAGAGAGAGAGAGAGAGAGAGAGGGAGAGAGAGAGAGAGAGAGAGAGAGGGAGAGAGAGAGAGAGAGAGAGAGAGAGAGAGAGAGAGAGAGAGAGAGAGAGAGAGAGAGAGAGAGAGAGAGAGAGAGAGAGAGAGAGAGAGAATCAATGAATCCCTGAATCTTTATTTTACAACGGTGAACAACAGTCAGTGACTATGTCATTTTTCGTAAAGGTTTTACGAAAAATGACGGGAGAGAGAGAGAGAGAGAGAGAGAGAGAGAGAGAGAGAGAGAGAGAGAGAGAGAGAGAGAGAGAGAGAGAGAGAGAGAGACAGACAGACAGACAGACAGACAGACAGACAGACAGACAGACAGACAGACAGAGATAGAGGGACGGAGACAGAGAGAGAGGGACGGAGACTGAGAGAGAGAGAGAGAGAGAGAGAGAGAGAGAGAGAGAGAGAGAGAGAGAGAGAGAGAGAGAGAGAGAGAGAGAGAGAGAGATGATGATGATGAAACGTTTTTATTCAGGATAAAATGTTTTAGGCATAGCAATGCCTATCTTCCAAACTGTCCTGCTACTCTATACATATAAAAAATACATCAGACGATACAGCAAAAGATAAAACATGTATAAGCAAAACGACCCATCCCCACCCCCACCCCCTCCCCCCATCCTCAGGAAAGAGAGAGAGAGAGAGAGAGAGAGAGAGAGAGGGAGAGAGAGAGAGAGAGAGAGAGAGAGAGAGAGAGAGAGAGAGAGAGAGAGAGAGAGAGAGAGAGAGAGAGAGAGAGAGAGAGAGAGAGAGAGAAAGTCATTCACTATTCACTACCGCCATGAAGAGATGTACGATTATTGCAACAGACAATCATGGTGATATCGTCAACACGGAGATAACTGTGGGAAGAAGGGAGGTAACGGTCAGCTGGAGGTCCAGTATCCATGGTGACACGCTCCCTGTCTCTACATCCTGAGGAATTGCAAGCGCTGTCAAGGATACCTATGTGTGTAATCGAGTGGATGGGTTTCTGTTTAGGAACATTTAGGAAAACTGACTGTAAAATGCACACCATTTATTTGAACAAACTGTACCACAACCCAGATCCAAACTGGGACTGTCAAGCGTGTAAAGACAAGCTCTTAGAAAGGACAAGTACAACATAGTTTGGTTTGTTTCAATAAATTGTGTTGCACTTGTCCTTTTAAGCGTGTTTCATTTGTTGCGACTTCACACACCTGCCTTTCACTGAAAAAGGGGGGGGGGGAGGGCAGGGGTCCCGAAACATCATCTTGGCGAGTAGAAGTGGCATGCTAATTTGGTACTGCCCTTGAGCTATCATGGCACTCACACACGCACACACACAGACACACACACAATTACACACACACACACACATACACACACACACACACACACACACACACACACACACACACACACACACACACACACACACTCACTCACACCCTACTGCACCCTCGTCCCGTCTTTCTCTTTCCTGTCCTCACAAACAATCATGCTCATCAGATACACACGCCAACAACTGCTATCTCTACGTCGCCAAGCCACCTACTGCGCGGTCGGTGCCGCCGACAGTGTTGCAAATGCCTTACGTGGCATCCGGTCGCGAAAGAGAGGCCGCAGGGGTGGAATTAGCAGAAGGCACGACTCACCACCACACCCACACACTTCTTCTCCTTTTCCTATGTCCTTCCACCCCTTCCGCCTCCTCCCGCCTCCCCGCCTTCTCCCCATCCCTTCCTTCTTCTCCCATTTCTTCTCCTGTCTTCCTCACCTTCCGCTCCCTGCTCTCCTCGGTCGCCTCCTCCCCCACCCTCCTGCCCCTCCCTCCCCTCACCCCCTCCTCCTCCGCCTGCTTTTTCCTCCTCGTCCCCTCCTCCCCTTTCTCCTCCCCTTCACCCTCCCCCTCGCTTTTCCTCATCTTTTCCTACTCTCCATCCTCCCCCTTTCCCCTACCCCCTCACCTTCCTCTCGCATCCTCTTTAATGCCCGGTTCTCCTTCCCCGTCTTTTCCTCCTCCCCACTCCCCCTCTCCCTCATCTTTCCCCCTCCTCTTTTACCCCTCCCCACCCTCCTCCTCCTTTGTCCTCTTCTTCGTCCGTTTCTTCTTCCTCTTCTGTCTCGCCCAACCTAAAACTGTGTTGTTCAATGCACAGTCTGTCTGCAAAGATGGCAAAGCCGACGTGATTTCAGATTTCATTCTAGACAATGACCTAGATGTTGTCGTGATCACCGAAACGTGGCTCCGCTCAGCTGGCGATGAACCCACCATCGCCAGCGGCACTCCGAGTGGCTGCCGCCTGGCCTCCTTCCCGCGCGCTTCCAGAGGGGGTGGCATTGCCATCATCTACAGGGACTGTCTCTCCGCTCACCTCTCCTTCTCTCAGTCTCTACCTTTTGCTCATCCCTCCTTTGAATCTGTCGAGGCCGTAGCAACACTCCCTAGCCAGTCCCTCATCTTCTCATGTATCTATCGCCCCCCTCCAAGCTAACAAAACAAACTCACAAACTCCATGTTCCTCACCGAGTTTGACCTCCTCCTCGACCACTACAGCACTCGACCCGGAAAACACATCCTTCTTGGCGACTTTAACTTCCACTTTGACAAACCCGACCACCCTGACACAAAACGCCTTTGCACATCACTTTCAAACCACAATCTTACACAAAACATCACCAAACCCACCCACCGACTCGGCCACACCCTCGACTGGATTATCACCCGCACCTCCGATCAACTCTTTCTCGACACCTCCTCTGTGCTTCCCTCTGACCACCTCGCTATTCTCGTCTCCCTCATCCTACCTCCCCCGATAAAAAACCAAGCTCCTTGTCTCTCGTCGCAAACTAAAATCTGTCAACCGAGAGAGCTTCTTCGACGAAGCTGTCGACCTTCTCCTGGACCCCGCCTCCTCTCCTGATCTTGCATCCCATTTCGACTCCTCCCTTCGAAAAACTTCTAGACACCCATGCACCTGTCACCACCTGCTCCATACCCAACCGACCCCCCGACCCCTGGCTCACTGACGACATAGCTGAGGCCAAGCGCGAGCGTCGACAAGCGGAACGCCGCTGGCGCTCATCTGACCTCACCGTTCACAGATCCAAACTAGATCCAAAGTCTGCAGAATGATCTCCGACTCCAAACGTAAACACCTTCAAAACAAAATCCTGGAATCCACTTCTTCCAAAACCCTCTACGCTACCATGAACACACTCCTAGGCATTTCTAATGACTCTCCTCTCCCCAACACACACAGCAAAGAAGAACTCCCTTCCGCTTTTTCTACCTATTTTTCCGACAAAATCCAAACTCTGCGCAACACACTCGACACTCTGCCTTCTCCGCCTTGACCTCCCGACACCCCCTTTTCCGGCACCCCCCTCTCGTCCTTCCGGCCCGTCTCTCAAGACGAAGTCCTCAAGACCATAAAGTCCATGCCCCTCAAAACCTGCGAACTAGACCCTCTCCCAGCTTCTCTCTACCGGGACGATTTCCAAAACTTTTGCCATTTATTACCGACATCATCAACACATCTCTAGAGAACGGCTCCGTCCCTGATATCTTCAAGTCCGCCATCGTCCGTCCTCTCCTCAAAAACATAACCTCGACCCAAACGAACTCAAAAACTATCGCCCAGTCTCCAATCTCTCTTTCCTGTCCAAGCTTCTTGAGAAGCTCGTTCTCAACCAGCTCAACCTCCACCTCGCCGACAACAACCTCCTCAGTCCCTTCCAGTCTGCCTATCGCAAACATCACAGCACTGAAACAGCCCTTTTACATATCTTAAACGACCTGCTTCTCTCCACTGACTCGGGCAACATCTCCCTTCTTACGCTACTCGACCTCTCTGCCGCCTTCGACACTATAGACCACTCTATCCTCTTCCACCGCGTTCACCACTCCTTTGGCATCACTGACACTGCTCACTCCTGGTTTCTCTCCTACATCTCCGACAGACAGCAGTCCGTCACCATCGACGGCGTCTCCTCCAACCCAGTCAGGCTCTCCTGCGGAGTTCCACAGGGGTCCGTCCTGGGCCCGGTCCTTTTCACACTCTACACCTCTCCCCTGTCCAACATCATCAAGTCTCACCACATACACCACCACCTCTACGCTGACGACTCACAACTACTAGACAAAGACAAACTCTACAACATTCAGTCACTACTGACTCGCACGGCTGACTGCTACGAAGACGTGAAAAACTGGATGACAGCAAACAAGCTTAAACTGAATGACGACAAAACGGAATCCATGCTGGTAGGCACTCTTCAGAAACTTTCCCAGCTCACTCCCTCCCTCCACCTTCAACTCGACAGCACCCCCATCTCCCTCTCTGACTCGGCCAAAAACCTCGGCGTTATCCTCGATTCCTCTCTCTCCATGACCAGCTTCGTCTCCGCCACTGCCCAGGCATGCTACTTCCACCTCCGCCGCATCAGTCAGATCAGAAAATAGCTCACTACCGAAGCTGCCACCAAACTTGCTGTCTCTCTCATCCTATCTCGCATCAACTACTGAAACTCTCTCCTTTCCGGCCTCCCTCACTCCACCACTTTCACTCTCCAGCGCGTCCAGAACAATGCTGCCCGCCTCGTCCTCAGAAAGAAAAAATCTGACCACATCACTCCCCTGCTCAAGCTCCTTCACTGGCTTCCTATCCCCCATAGCATCCAATACAAGATTCTGTCTCTCTGCTACAAATCCCTGAACAAATGCGCTCCTGCCTATCTCTCAAACTTACTTCACCCCTACACTCCTCCCCGCTCCCTCCGCTCCGCTTTCGACCCTCTCCGCCTCCACATCCCCCGCACCAAACTCAGCACTTTCGGCCCCCGCTCCTTCTCAGTATACGGTCCATCCACCTGGAACACTCTCCCACTCTCTCTCCGTCAGAAACACCCTCTCTCCTCCTTTCAGTCCGCCCTCAAAACTCACCTCTTTCAACAGTTCTAGCACTATACCACCACACTCCCCAACCTAAGCAGACTGTCGTAATGTATTTCACTATTTGTGGTACGTGAGTCGTTGTCTAAAGCGTGCGCATGCGTGCGCGAGTTGTGAGTGCGCGCTTAGAGTTATAATTATTATAAGATAAGCGCATTATAAATACCGTAATTATTATTATGGCCGATCGATAGGCCAGGGCAGGTGCACATGTAGTCTTTATAGACGCCTGTCATAGGTGAAAAAGTCAGACGGTACTGCCCAATGCGCACAAAGTCATCGGGCCGACATTGGTCGCATTGGGTGCGCGGGCCAACGGCGGCCGATGTCGGCCCGATGACCTCGTGTGCTTTGGATAGTTGCCAATGGCTTAACCCTTTCCGTGCCACTGGATGCATAGTTTGCTTTTGAAGTCGTTCATTCAACGACCAAAAGCTGCGGTTGCCCAAGGGAAATGGATACAAAAATGGTCTCAGCAAGAGGCATTGATCCTTATGAGTCCCCGCGACTGCGGGGGCTCATGAGGATCTATACCTCTTGCAAGTTGGCTGGCGTTCAGTCTGTTTCGGTAGTGAAGGGGTTAAAAACTACAACAAGAAATAAACACATCTGAATACTCGGCACAACTCCTTCATTCAGTCTGAAACAAAATCGACTGGGGACGAATGCGAACTGAAACCGTTGCATTTTCCGAAGAGACTTTCAAAGCGAAAGACACGCAACGCAGATCAAAAGTACTCGCAAGTTTTGTGTTCAAATGATAACGGGACATGATCGTTGGTCCACTGAAAGCTAATCGCATAGTGCCAGATATATGTCAGTGATCGGGAAGGAGTTTGGTTTTCACTGTTGACACTGATTCCACGCGGCATGAATACGGTACGAGCACAGTTCCTCAGCCACCGAGCTAAGTCCCTCACATGAGGCGAAGATTCCTATGTCGCAGGGGGTCAAGAGAATCTGTGCCTCCGTCTAGTCGGCTAAGATCGCCTCCAGTTACATCTTTTTAATAGGGAAGACATGCCGAGAAAATAATGAACACCATCCAAATGCAAAAGACATATATCCTCAGAAGCCCGCAGTTGCGGGGGAGCGTGAGGATCTATGCCTCTTGCTGACGCAATTTTGTATCGATCTTACTTGGACGGCCGGGGCACGGATTGGCTACGAACACACTGAGTGCAAAGGTCAAACTTCACCGATTTGGGAGTTGCGAGCTTGCCGTCTGACAGCTATGGTGCAGTTCGCGAGACAGACAGATCATGATAATCGATCCATACCTTGCTGCCTTGTGTCAGACTCTATCTATGCCCACTGCTACAGTGACGTAGGAACCGAGGAGCCGGTGTGGGTGGCGGGTAGGGGGAGGGGCGAAGGAGAGGGGGACGAGGATAAGGCCGTGTCGCCCCGCTCCACCCCCCCCCCCCCCCCCCCGGAAGAAAATCTAAAAATGTAGTGGGGTGGTGGGGTGGGGAAGAGTATACCCTGCCACCCCCTCCACTTCCCATTAATTATTTATTTATTTTGGTCATTGGGAAAAAATATCGCAAGAGTTGTTTTTTTTTTAAGTCGCTTCTATTTATATAAGGGACTTTTTAGGACGTGTAGCGGTGAGGCGAATTTAATAGCATGTTCATGATGTCAAAGGCGGGCAGGCTAAACCTCTAACAACTGAAGTAACAAGATAAAATTACCGTGACGTCATGTCTAGTTACGCTAACCTCGCTGCTGAACGCACATTTGGCGCGAAGCGCCGTTATTATCTATCTATCTATATCCCGTAGTCTTGCCGACCGTTGGGGCACCACTGATGACTTGGCAACCAGCTCTCTCCATTCCTCTCTGTTCTCTGCCATTCTCAGCGTATCGCCCAGCTACAGTCCTGTCCACTCTGAGATATTGTCCTCCCATCTTTTCCTCTGTCTTCCTCTCCTTCGTCCTCCTTGCACAGTGCCTTGCAGGATTGTTTTGGCATGCCCTGCTGAACGCGTGACATGCCCATACCACTTCAGTTTGCGTTTTCTCACAATGGCCAATACGTCTTCATAGGGCCCGTCACAGTGCGTATATATGTATGTCCGTATGTATTCATGTATGTGTGTGCGTATGTATGTAAACAAGAGAATCTCCGATATTTCTGTACACACAAGCTTGAAACTTGGCGAAATTCTTTCTTAAGTGGGTGGCTAAGAGAGCTTCCGAGCGTATTGTAATTGAATGTCTCATTGAAGACATAAACAACCGTTTATACGAAGTCGGTTGACCCAGATTAGAGTCCGTAATTTGTGTCATTCTTGAACTTTTGCATATAGTTAGTTTGTCACTAGAAAGACATTGGATGAGTTCATTAGCCAGCTATGTATCCTTTCAACTTCTTTGGTAAAAATACAATACAATACAATACAATACAATACAATACAATACAATACAATACAACTTTATTGTCTGTTCGAGTCAAGGCACGACAGAAATTTGCCTTTCGGCTCGTCATGAAACAACAATATAAGACATTAACAAACGCTACCAGAACATATCATGAAAAATTATCATTGCAGCAATCTATCACAAGCAATCTGTCACAAGATGGGAGGTAATATTAAGTAGATCGTAAAAATAAAAAAAAGAATTAAAACAGTAAAAAAAAGCTTCACTTCTAGTGAACGTCAGACAGTGCCAGTGACGTAAAAGAAGCAACTCAGTCACCACGCAGACACTGATATTCTAAATATGACGTAAGATCTCTCTCTCTCTCTCTCTCTCTCTCTCTCTCTCTCTCTCTCTCTCTCTCTCTCTCTCTCTCTCTCTCTCTCTCTCTCTCTCTCTCTCTCGCTGGGTCTGCCCTAGGGGACCTTGGTGGGTTGTCTACTTTTTAGTTCCTAGGGTCACCTTGTCTAACCCCTGCAAGGTGGGTCAGGTTCTACTCTTTTGGGGGTTTGTATTTCTGTCTTTCTGGTTCACTCATCTGTATTTTTCTTTTGAAATTCTCCCTCCTGTCTGTGCTTCTTGCAGTTCTTTTCTTCATTTAGCGCAGGCACGTCCTGAGAAGGCCTTTGTCACTTGCGGGACGTAAAGCAATCTATACTCACTCACTCTCTCTCGCTCGCTCTTTCACATATATACGCGCATCTCCAAGAGGCATAGATACTCATGTGCCCGGAGGGCGCATGAACATCTATGCCTCTTGAAGATGTTTGGAGCGCGCGCATGCACTCACGCACACACATCGACGCGCTTTCAGAAGAGCATGCAGGTGTACTTAGTATATCATGTAGCTAGGTAAAGTCAACCTGCTTTCACACAAATTATAGCAAAACTGAAATTGTACCGTAGAGTTCTAGTTTTGTCACCATTTTCTCAAGTCTATCAAGCGAAAGTGAAACTCATATCAGTGACGTAAAATATAAAATTACGTAAACACTAAAACTTACGTCATAATAAATGACGTTTGCCAAATCAATGACACGTATGTCCTGCGCCCCTTATAGAACTCACTGATGCATTGGCAGACCTGCGTGACTTTTTCAATAGTTGATAATTCAACATCAGAATCAGGTCAAAGACAAAAGGTAGAGACCATTGACAGCGAGGACAGCTCTCATATAGAAGGAACTTTGTGGGTTATGGTTCATCCCATCTTGTTGTTTTCGTATAGTGTGGTGAAATATATTTAGTTAAATATAAAAATGATTTTTACGAGGTTAGATTGGCTTGCCTTCGCTCCTTCCCACGCCCCCTCCCCCCCCCCCACTCCCACCCCCCTGTTTGATTTCTCGGTTGGAATGGACTATCGCTTGTCTTTCCCAGCCCCCCCAGCCCGTTGCTGGATTTATTTTGAAGACTGGAAAAGTCACACTGACAAGCACGCTGATTTCGCCCCCCCCCCCCCCCTCCTTCCCGTCCTCCATCTCCTAAATCCTTGGGAAAAGACTTACTTCGCTACGCCCGTTAGCACTGTACTGGTTATCACTACTCTCAGACTCACAAACCTCTTGAATGACCCACTTATTGCACTCCATGCCGGTCAATAACGTCTTGCAGATCAGCGCAGCGTCTTTGCCGCAAACTTGCAATACCCCATGACTGACTTTCTTTCCACTACTGAATAAAGACCTACCATCTCCTTTAGTCTCGTCAGTCCCACTCTGGTCAGCGATCTCTCTCCGTCTGCGTGTGGTACAGACCCAGGACCTGCACGAGTCCCTGCAGCCAGTAGGAAAGTTTGTGGACCTATATTTCTCTTCGTTTGATGTCTGTGTTGATCAGACGGAAGAGGTCCAGACTATGACAAATCTAGTCATGTTTTGCCGAGTCAGCCGGCTTTGAATCCGTCTACGTCAAGGGCCATATTTTGAAGTCGCGCCAGGGACTAAAATGGATCGATGATTTTAGCTCAAAGATCATGCCTGATCAGCTTGGCGCCTACGGAGCCAAGCTGATCGGGCACGACCTTTGAGCTGTCACGGTCTATCCTTCAGCGCTACCTGTTTGGTCTGGATTACTTTTGAGTCGCGTGTCAAAGTTATAGTCGATCATCTTCTACAACAGGAGCTGCAAGTAAAGTGATTGGTGCCTGAGACCCCAGGCGCTACCCTTGAGCTAACACGGTCGATCCATCCCCTGCAGGTGGAGCTGGATGTCAAACAACTAATGCGGCGGTAGTCGGGGAAATGAGATGAAGTGGGTCAAGTCAGTCAGCTATTACTGGAATGGCAGGCTCTAGCCAGCGTTCTCTCGCCAGCCTACGACCTACTACAAATAATAATAATAATAATAATAATAATAATAATAATACTAATAATAATAATAATAATAATAATAATAATAATAATAATAATAATAATAATAATAATAATAATAATCCGACAAGGAAAGAAACACGCTTAGAATAGACAAGTACAACAAAATTCTGTCGGTATGTCTGTAAGGAGTTTAATCAGTCCTAAAATTTAATAACTTGAATTGTGTTGTACTTGTCCTTTCTGGGGGTCATGATGGAGTACATTAATATATTACGTCAATCCGCGCGCGACGGGCGACTTTGCACAAATGCTACCGACGTAACTGTACATATGTTCGGCATGGACACTTAACCTGTTATCTCTCGTGAACACCTAACCTGTTATGTGAGCTGTAAACTGAAGACGTAAACATTTAGAATAAAGTGAGCGGCCGACTGAAAACGAGAGATGAAACGGTTTACTGATTGGAGAGCCTACTTTTCGCAGTGGTATTAGTTTACTGGGACACTGACATTTCGCCATTGTAGGGGAGGGTCCCCGATCATGAAACAGTGCCTATTATGAAACACCCTGCTCCCGTCGAAACGGAATAACTTTTCCAAATTCTGTCTGCGCAGTAATATAGAGCTACTTTACTGAGCCTTATTTCCGGTACAAGAATGTCAGGCGTGATGAAAACGAAAACACGCCGAGAAAATGTGACTTTTTGAGCCTGTAGCTTCTTATTTTTCGCCATTTGGAAACGGCTACATCAGCGTTGAGTTTTGTGATTTTAAAAAAACCAAAAAAAAAAAACCCACTCTTGTTATAACTAGATGGGATGAACCATGACCCACAAAGTCCCTTCTATCTGAGAGCTGTCTTCGCTGTAAAGGGTCTCTATTTTTTTCTTTGATTTGATTCTGATGTTGTAATAGCTCCTTTTAAAAAAGCCTCGCAGATGTGCCAATGCGCCATAGTGAACTTTAGAAGGGGCACGCGCAGTGCATACGCGTCATTGGTTTGCCAAAAGTCGTTTGTCATGACGTATTTTTTCGTTTTTACGTAATTTTATATTTAACGTGATATGAGTTTCGCTTTTGCTTCAAGACTTGGGAACTGAAATGGTCACAAAACTAGAATTTCGCGGTACAATTTCAGTCTTGCTATAATTTGTGTGAAAGCAGGTTGACTTTACCTAGGTACATGCTATACTAAGTACACCTGCATGCTCTTCTGAAAGCGCATCGATGTGTGTGTATGTGTGTGCGTGCTTGCACGCCCGCGCTCCAAACATTCTCAAGAGGCATAGATGTTCATGCGCCCTCTGGGCACATGAGGATCTATGTCTTTTGGAGATGCACGCATATGTGAGAGAAAGAACGAGCAAGCTAGAGAAAGAGAATTATGTCATATTTAGAATATGTCTGCGTAGCGACGGAGTTGCCTCTTTACCATCACCGCCAGTCTCATTTTCTCCAGATGTCAAGATTTTTTACTGTTTAATTTTTTATTTGAAAAGAATTACTTTTTACTGAAGAAGTTAAAAGGGTACAGAGCTGGCTAACGAACTCATCCAATGTCTTTCTCCAAACTAGCTAATTCGGGTCACCTGAATGCTCTTCTTAAAGCGTGACGATGTGTGTGTGTGTGTGTGTGTGTGTGTGTGTGTGTGTGTGTGTGTGTGTGTGTGTGTGTGTGTGTGTGTGTGTGCGCGCGCGCGCGCGTGTTAGTGTGTGCATAAGCGCGCGCTCCAAACATCTCCAAAAGACATCGATTCTCAAGCGCTCTCTGGGCACATGAGGATCTATGCCTCTTTGAGATGCGTGCATGTCTGTGAGAAAGAGAGAGCGCGAAGCACTAGAGAGAATGACGTTATATTTACAGTATTATGTCAATGTATGCGTGGTGACGGAGTTGCCTCTTTAACGTCACCGCCGCTGTCTGACTTTCTATAAAAGTCAAGGTTTTTTACTGTTTTAATTATTTTCTGAAAAGAATTAATTTTTACTAAAGAAGTTGAAAGGATACAAAGCTGGCTAACGAACTCATTCAATGTCTTTATCAAAACTAGCTATATGCAAAAGTTCAAGTAAATATGACACAAATTACGGACTCTAATCTGGGTCAACCGATTTCGTATAAACGGTTGTTTATGTCTTCAATGAGAAATTAAATTACAATATGCTCGGAGGCTCTCTTAGCCACCTACCTAAGAAAGTATTTCGCCAAGTTTCAAACTTGTGTGTACAGAAATATCGGAGATTCTCTTGTTTACATACATACGCACACAAATACATACATACCCACATACATACATACATACGCACATACGGCGCATCGCGCCAAATGTACGTTCAGCAGCGAGGTTAGCATAACTAGACATGATGTAATTTTTATATTGTTACTTCAACTGTTAGAGGTTTAGCCTGCCCGCCTTTGACATCATGGACATGCTATTATTTTTGCCCCACCGCGGCCCGTCCTAAAAAGTATCTTCTATAAATAGAATGGACTTAAAAAGCAGTATTCGTTATGAAACGCTAAGGACCCTCACCAAGACTCAACAGCGAACAGCCACAGTCATCGAAGACAGCAGCGGCCAACTCCTTACGGAAAACACTGCTGTACTAAACAGATGGACTGAGTACTGCCGAGACTTGTATAACTACAAGGCTGAGCCAGACACCAGCATCCTCCAAAACAACCAGGCTGGGGCCAGGAAGGCTGAAGACCTGCCAGTGTTAGCTGAAGAGGTGGAAGCAGCCGTACGTGGCCTGAAGGGAGGAAAGTCTCCAGGTGTAGACAACGTACCTGCTGAACTGTTGAAACATGGAGGAGAAGTAACAACGAAGGTCCTCACTACACTCTGTCAAAAGATCTGGGAGCAAAAGAAATGGCCAGTAGAATGGACACAGTCTCTAGTGATCCCGCTCCCCAAGAAAGGAAACCTGAAACAGTGCCAGAACTACAGAACTATCAGTCTGATAAGTCACCCTAGCAAAGTAATGCTTAGAATCATTCTCAACCGCCTCAAAACTTTCGCCGAGGAACTGCTGGCAGAAGAACAGGCTGGCTTCAGAGTTGGAAGAAGCACTGTAGAGCAGATTTTCAACTGCCGCGTCCTGATCGAGAAACATCTGCAGCATCAGCGCGAACTCTACCACAACTTCATTGATTTCAGGAAAGCATTTGATCGCGTCTGGCACGACGGACTCTGGCAAGTCATGAGATCGTTCAACATAGAGGAGGGACTGATCCAAATGATAGAAGCGCTTTACAAGAACGCCTGCAGCGCGGTTCTACTTAACAATCAGTCAGGCGAGTTCTTCAGGACGACGATCGGTGTCCGTCAAGGATGCCTGCTCTCTCCTGTCCTTTTCAACATATTCCTGGAGAAGATCATGCAGGAAACCCTCCACGACCACCATACTTCAATCTCTATTGGTGGCAGATCCCTGTGCAATCTTCGATTCGCAGACGACATTGACCTCATGGCAGGCAGCAATAGTGAGCTCCAAAACCTGACAGACAAACTTTCAAGTAGCGCAGGGTCTTATGGCATGGAGATCAGTACGGATAAAAGCAAAGTGATGATCAACACCACAAGCGACAGCAGCAGCAACATTCACATGAATGGCCAAAAGCTAGAAGAGGTCAATAGCTTCAAGTACTTGGGAGCCACCCTGTCCAAAGACGGTAGTTGCATAGCAGAGATCCGTATCAGGATAGGTACAGCAACATCCGCAATGGCCAGGCTGGACAGGATATGGCGAAGTAACTCCATCAGCTTCACCATCAAGTACAGGCTTTACAAGTCCCTCATAGTGTCTATTCTACTCTACGGCTGTGAGACTTGGACACTGCTTGCAGACTCAGAAAAGAAAATCCAGGCCTTTGAGAACAAGTGCCTGAGGAAGTTGCTCCGCATCTCGTACCGCGAGCACAAGACCAACGAATATGTACGGAGCATCGTCACTTCCCTGGTGGGCCCACATGAACCCCTTCTGGCAACCGTGAAACGGCGCAAGCTTGCTTGGTTTGGCCACGTGACCCGACACAACACCTTGTCCAAGACTATCCTCCAAGGCACTCTCGAAGGAAGTCGTCGGCGAGGTCGTCAGAGAAAGAGTTGGGTCGCAAACATAAAAGAATGGACCGAACTCGAGATGTCAGACTTGCTTGCCACCGCCCAAAATAGAACTCAGTGGAGAGCACTGTCTGTTGCTGCTGCCTTTCAGTCCCCCCAACGCCCAGTTCGGGCAAGGGACTGATGATGATGATGATGATTCGGAGATCAGATAACCAGCGGCGTTCGTTTGGTTTTCTTATTGTTGTTTTGGAGGCACGCATTTTTCTGCAGTGGTATCATGTTCCTATTATGAAACACAAATTTCATATTTAGAACAATGTTTCATATAAGGAACAGTGTTTGTCTAGCGTATATATCGGAAACCATCCAGCTAGTTTGCTCCAAATTTCAGATGTTGATTCTTTTTCTCAATACAGAGTATCCCACACCAGGATCATGTCACTGTCATCAAGGTCACAAAGGCTACATTGATGATGATGATGAAACGTTTTTATTCAGGATAAAAAGTTTTAGGCATAGCAATGCCTATCTTCCAAACTGTCCTGCTACTCTACACATATAAAAATACATCAGACGATACATCAAAAGATAAAACATATGTAAGTAAAAAGACCCATCCCCCTCCCCCCTCCCCCCCCCCCCACCACCACCACTCAGAGGGAAAAAAAAAGAAATTAAAAAAAAAAAATATATATATATATATAATTATATACACAGGTATGAACCTGACATGTTAATGCAGACAGTCGAACTATTACATAATCTGTAGCAACAGTAGAAGAGTATTAGGTAATAGGAAACTTGTCACTAACTATACGAATAGTAGCATAAGGGAGCCGAACATACTATTACTTCTGAAGTAAATATTTATGGAGGCGATCTTTGAAGACGCTAATCTTACAAATTGATTTCAGGTGTGGAGGTAACATATTCCACGCTTTAGCGCCTGAAAAAGACAGACTGGTTTTACAGATGTCTAATCTAATTTTTGGAAGGTGGATCAAACTATTTCTCGTGTTTTTCCTATTATTGTCGGAAAATAGAGTTTTTAGATAGGGTGGGGCTTTTCCGTGCATGATCTTGTGCAGTAGAACACAGCGATTAAATTCAAACTGTTTCTTCAATGTTAGTAACTTGAGAGATTTTAATTTTTCATCAGTCGAAGTAGGACTTGGAAGTATTAATTTAATGCCCCGACGATACAAGGAATTAACTTTTTTCATGTGAACTTCACTGCATCCATCCCAGACGGTAGAACTGTAGTCACAATGCGTTTTGATATGCGCATGGAAAAAGAGTTTACGGATATCAGTATTAACTATATGGCGTAGTTTTGATAACAGGAACAGATTTTTGGAGATTGTTTTGCATATTGAGTCAGTATGCGGCTCCCAGCTTAATTGGTTGTCCACTATAACGCCTAATAAGCGATGCCTAGTTACTTGTTCAACAAGCTGTCTATCTAAGGAAAGTGTTAAAGGTGGTAGGCCATGCTGGTGTTTCTGACGTGTAGTAACTAACATGCTCTTTGTCTTTGGAATACTAATAATCATGTGATTATCACTGCACCAGCCTGCTACTTCATCAAGACTTTGTTGGAGTACCTTATTAATGGTTGTGATATCTTTATCAGATGTGTGTATGGTCGTGTCATCTGCGAACAGATTGCAGTTTGCGTCTAAATGAGATATGCACAGTGGCAGATCATTAATAAAAAGATTAAATAATAAGGGCCCTAGAATAGACCCCTGTGGAACACCGCAAGTTACTAAACCATCAGAGGAATACTTGCCATTTAGCAGTACTTTCTGTGTTCTGTCCCTGAGATAGGAAGATATAAGGGAGACAGTATTTGAGTCAATGTGATAGAATGGTAGTTTTTTTACTAGGATAGAGTGGTTGACAAGATCAAAAGCTTTTTTCAGGTCAAGAAAGATTGTACCTGATACTTTATTGTCATTTATGGCAGAGAGCCATTTATCAATTAAATGATTGAGGGCAGTTTGGCACGAATGTAGAGGTCGAAATCCTGATTGTGCTGCAGTTATCAGATGGTTTTGCTCCAGAAAGTTTAGAAGATGAGTATGGATATGTCTCTCGAGCGGTTTTGAAATACTGGATAATATGGAAATGGGCCTGTACTCGTTTAGGTTGCATAAATCTTTGCTTTTGGGAAGCGGGATTACCTTCGCTTTTTTCAGCTCGTCGGGAAAAACGTTATGTCTGATCGATAAATTATAAATAAAGGTCAGGGATTCGACGACTTTTTAGGGCAGAGATAGTTTTAAAATTACATTTACTATCAGGGCAGAGATAGTTTTAAAATTACATTTACTATCTATGCCATTTTCCCGGGCAATGTTGCTGTAAACGCTGAAACGAATTGATCCAAATGGCAAATTGTAATATTTTATGAAGATACTGACTGTTGTACACCAGAATCTTTTCACTGCCTAAAAGGCAAAGGTCACAAAGGCTATATTTATTTTGTGCAGATTTGTGTGCTAGGCAATATCTTAAAAACCATTGGGCCTATTCAATCCAAATTTTATATAATATTATTTTACCACATCACACATTGCCATCACTCTTAACTGCGCCTCTATCTCAAGGTCAAGGTTATAGTTGCCATATTTGTTTTGCAGATTATTAAGCAGAGAATACCTCTGAAACCACTGCACTGCAGCTCTGATGTTTTAGGAAATGATGCCTTGCCTTCATATGTGATGTCTTTAACAGACTGAATTCACGATCTGTAAGGTGAAGGTCGCAGATGTCATAATTATTTGTATGAGTCTTTGTGCAGGCAAATATCTCTGAAACCAGAGGCCCGATCTTTTACAAATTTTGCTTGATGATATTTTGACTTAACCTCTTCACAGCCGATAACTCTCAATAGGGTCCATCTGCAAGACACATAGATCCTCATGAGCGCCGCGGGTGCGGTAGCTCATGGCGATTTTGGCTTTTCCTGACACAACTGACATAATTTGACTGTTGGGATTCCTTGGGACTGAATTACCAAAGATTTCAGAGCAATATTTGCGTCCAGTGGTAAAGTTGAGAATAAAGACAGATATGTCAAAAACCAAGTTTATGTCCTACATCACTTCAAGATGACAAGCACAGTTGTTGGGAATGCTTTCTGACAGGCAAAATGGCGCATTAATGTCTGCCGGGAGGGGGTAGGGTTAACACGTTGTTCCAAGAGCAAACCTTGTTGGCTTAGGTGTGACAGCAAATGTGAAAGAGTATAAATGTATTCACCAATCGTCCATGCATCCGCTTTTCAGCCGTCGTGTGCGTGTGCGTGCGTTTGTCTAAGGAAATTTCTTAGGAGCTACAGCATCCACAGACTTTAAATTCGACATAACTGTAGTTTACAAGAACAATTGTACCTACATATTTCATCTGTAAAATTTCATCTGTAGAAAAAGTCAAGGTCATCATAGGTCGATGTGTTTGTAAAGATTAGTAATTTTTCGCACACACATTTTTTTTTAAAAGTTAACTTCAGGCGCAAACGTTTTATAGTACCTAAGTATGCATTTTATACCACGAATACCATTCCAAATGACCTCTCTTTAAGGTAGAGGGCAGTTAAAACGTGTGGGAGATTTTGTAGACCTTTTCACGGGAACTCTTCCTGTAGGCGGTGTCACAGTTGCAGAAAATGTGAAGAGGGTGAGGACCTACAAATCCACCACTTGTTGACTATCAAACGAGCGGTGCATGGTGCTGGCGTTAGTGAGAGATGGGAGGGGGGTGGGGGGTCGAGGGAAGGGGGAGAGAGGTCTGAAGACCTTTTCACCACCGACCGAAAATTCAAACGACGGGAGGGGGTCCACATTCTCAAGGACCGTTTACAATTTCCAAGAAGAGGTGTGGTAGGGTGTGTGTGTGTGTGTGTGTGTGTGTGTGTGTGTGTGTGTGTGTGTGTGTGTGTGTGTGTGTGTGTGTGTGTGTGTGTGTGTGTGTGTGTAGGGGTGGGTTGTTCCAAACTCCCCAAAATGGAAAATGATACATTAAAACATATCCTGGGAGCCGTGCACCCTGGAACAGCCCCCTCCCCCTGAATTTGCTCCTGAACATGTACATAAACCTGTGTTGATAATGCTAGCTTTTATCAAGTTTTACTTCTGAGATGGGAGACTAAATATGGTAGCTTTTATTCCCCCATGCAATGAGCATATTCCACACACACTTGCTGGCCATGCCTGACCTTTGACCTTTGGAAGGAGCCAATAAAATTAATATGCATAGACAGTGTAACCCTTACCAACACATTTATACTGGGATCTTACTGTAAAGTTCACATAGGAACTACCTGTAACAGCAAAACAACCTAAAATAAATAGCCTTCATGCTTCCCGTGACCTTTGGCCTTAAAGAGAGGTTAACTTAGTAGAGCTGGAAAAAAGTTTTATCATCCATTTTTTCTTTGGAAATTTTTTTAATAAAATTATAACAAGTTTCTTTTTAAAAAATCGCCTGTTTATTGACCTTTGTAACCTTGACCTTTCTTGGAGGTCAGCGCAAATGACAATCAAAGCTATTGTCAAATAGGATCACTGTCCCAAATTAGAAGCCTGTGGCTCTGATGGTCTCTCGGAGATTCAAAATGATAAAATCTGTCACAATTGGATATACAAGGGATGATGGATGGATGGACCAGTGGCGAATGACTCATTATATTTAACTAACTTTTAATGTTAAATGAGCCTATAATATGTGCTAACCATCTCTCATTCCTTAATTTTCCAACAAAATGTAAGTGAAACTTGTAAAAAGGACATATTCACACTTTTTCATAATAAGAGACCTGGCGTTTCATATTAGGCAAATGGTGCCTACTATGAAACAATGTGTCACTTTTTTCAAACTGGAACTGCTTCTGCATCGATTCGAGTTTTGAAATTTGGCTTTATCCTAATATGCATCAATATAATCTCTATCAAACCCTGGTTTAGGATTGATTCTACCTTTTTTTTGGAGGGTCGCGCAAGACGTTTTTGCTTAAGTGTTTCATATATGGGTATGCTCCCCTACCAATACACTACTCCATTGCGAAAGCGGAAAAGTACATTCAGTAAAACATTTCCTTGTATAAAAAAAAAAAAAAAAAACCTCTCTCGTTTTATCAATTGACTTAAATGTTTTACTACACGCATGCAAATGGCGTGGACAGACAGTTTTCTTTGCGTGGGAGACAACCTCAAACTTAGTTTAACCCACTCAGCCCTGACGCACTACAGCAGGCCGGAGATGGGTCGGCCATGATAATTCAAGGGTAGTGCCAGATTAGCTTGGCGCCGACAGGCGCCAAGCTAATCTGGCACTACCCTTGAATTATCATGGTCGATCCAGCTCCTGCAACAGATGCATAGTGGTTAGATGAAAATTTGGGAAATTCGTGCGTCGGGCTGAATGAGTTAGACTGCCAGATTTACAACGTTTTCCCTCAGATTTCGTGGTTTCGAGCAGGTAAAGATAAGCAAACTGAGCCGGGGGATGGGGGTGGGAGGTGGGGAGGCCGGGGGTGGGTGGGGGGGGGGGGCACGCTGGGACACACTGAATTGAAAAGTCGAGAGGTCCGCCCTACAAAAGGCAGCCTGGCTCTCCACAACGATCGATAATAATAATCAAATCCATGCATTTTTAAATGATCGTGACATTATCGTTCCTAGGGGCTGGAACAGTGGGATATGTGATACGCCCCCCTTCGGGGGGGGGGGGGGGGCTTCCATATGCATTGTTTTCAGTCTCTTACTTAGCGCCCCCTCTTTTCTATCTTTTTTTTTTGTGTGCTTGGACCAAAGTAGATCTATGATCATTGGTCTATCATGCACACTTCTCTCCCTTGACAGTGCTTTTCCTACTCACTTGGTAGTTTTTTTTTTCTAAATTACAAGCACTGGCAGTCAACCCTTTCGGTCTAGTTTTTTACTACAATTTCGACTGAAACCCCTTCCCCCTTTTTAGTAGGTTCTCTCTTAGGGTGCATGGAAATTTGGCTCTATGTGGAGGCATGGAATGTATGCCCCTGCAGAAACCACAGTAAAATGTGGTCTTCTTTGCAGGTAAGCAGAAGTTCCTTCTCTTCCTCCAGTATTGCCGAGGGTGTGCTGAAGATGTCGCCAAGACCGAAACAGCTGTCCACACCGGCTCAATATCTGGACCCCCACTTGGGGGACCTAGATTTAAATTTCCATGCTAGGGGCTGGAACAGTGGGATATGTGATACGCCCCCCTTCGGGGGGGCTTCCATATGCATTGCTTTCAGTCCCTCTTTTCTATCTTTTTTTTTTTTTTTTTTGTGTGCTTGGACCAAAGTAGATCTATGATCATTGGTCTATCATGCACACTTCTCTCCCTTGACAGTGCTTTTCCTACTCACTTGGTAGTTTTTTTTTAATTAAAAATACGTATGTGTTTGACAGCACGCGTGCTAAAAGTAGCTAACATGATGCAAACGAGAGTTTGTCAAAACTAAAAGTAATACCTAATGCTTACTAAACACTAATTCCCCATCTGTACTAATAAAATACAGTCAGATTCATTTCTTTTCTTGTTGATTTCTTGTGTGAGTCTATGCATGGTCACCACTGTGATATGACCTTCGTGTTCATGTATACATAACATGGCTCACCGTGCTATAATACACCAGACTATATGTAAAGGCCCCGCCATACATGCCCGATTTTGAGGCCGATTCTCGAGCAGTTTCGAATCGGAGTGTGATCTGACCGGACTACAAAAACGTGTGCACTGCCACACATTCCCCGGCCCAACTTTTTTTTAGCCGACCGCCGGTTTGAATCGAAAATCAAGGTCGTACCTGTTCAGCGAAATGGCTGCTAGTTTTGACAGTGATGATGATGTGCTTGCATTATCAGCAGTTTTGCATCAGTTCGGGAAGAGGCGGGCGAAACGTCGGCAACGAAGGTGGTACATGACTGATCTTCCGCCATTTTCAAACTGAAACGACGTGCTTTGCGAGACGCGCTCTGATTGGTTGAAGCTTACAATCGGGGCCGATTCGGATCGGAAAAATAGAGCAGGTTCTAGACACCCGATTCCCAGCCGATTGGGATCGGATCGGATATATGACGTCATCCGATCGCAATCGCATCGGAATCGGCTTCAAAATCGGGGCACAACCGGCATGTGTGGCGGTGCCTTAAGTCTTAGTCACTTGTAACGAAACGTCCTGTGGCCTTCGGCACAGACCGACTTTGAACACTGAACACCGGCGCAAGCATATAGCCTACGTCAGCAAGAGGAATAGATCCTCATAACTGAGCCCCCGTCGGCGGGGGCTTATGAGGCTCTATGCCTCTTGCACATATCTCGACATGTTCTCCTGAAGACTCGACTTGGCTGGTTATCCACGTACGGATTTAACTTGTGATCTTGACTCTTGATAGGGTCATAGTAGCCAAAGCCGGGACGGAGGTCATCAGCCACGAGGGACTAGTCAGTCACCGAGAAGACTAGTGTACTATACACGTGTGCACGTGTACGTATGTGTACTAGTGTACATGAGTCAGTCATCATATTGATTGAAATATCCCAACAACGACAAAAAAAAAAAAAAAGCTTAGAAAGGACGCTCACAGCACAATCTATTCAGTAGTAGTATTTTAGTAATATTACCGGTCAAGTTATTGTTGTGTTTGTCCTTTCTAAACGTAGTCGCGGTAGCGATTCAAGGGAAACAACCAATGAGGCTTATATTTTCATGACTTCTTATATTATGCCAGTCTCCTGTAAAAATCCAGTATCCAGTTCAGGATTCCCCCCCCCCCTCCCCTCCCGCCCCCCTCCCCTCCCCCCCCCCCCCACCCCCATTTATACGGCGCACATTCAGTTGCACTTCATGGAACATTTATGTCGTGAAGCAGGGAACTTGATATGATAATAATAATAATGATAATAATAATAATAATAATAATAATAATAATAATAATAATAATAATAATAATAATAATAATAATAATAATAATAATAATAATAATAATAAATAATGAAAGAAAAAAGAAAAGAAATAGAGGCTGATGGAACATCGTAATTCAGTGACAGTCTTTATTAATGGCAGATGGCGCCAAGCTAATCTGTTCTGGCACCACCCTTGAACTATCATGCTCTATCTGTCTTTAGAATTGTAATACAGTCCTTCAGAGGGCAACTTCAACTGATTGGGGGATTTCGGTCCTAGAGCAGAATGTGTTAAGAGGTTTCTCTCTGAACCTTAAGTGGTCGTTTTGAAAATATATTATCTGAACGTCCCAGTATCTCGTCGACTTCTTGTGCTCATAATTGAAACGGTAACTAATTGGTCGGTTTATTTGTAATCTGATTTATTGGCTAAATCCAGGCAAAACGGTGACTCGCACAGCGTGTAAAATGAAAAGAATTTCCCAGCAATAAAGGAAATGACGAGACAACAATAAAACAAACACTTCCGAGAAAAGGCCGTGAACACAACTGAACTGCAAGAGACATAAATCCTCATAAGCCCTCGTAGTTGATGGGCTCTTGAGGATCTACGCCTCTTACCATTTGTGTACCAATTTGTATCCATGTTCCCTGGACGGCTGGGGTGCTTTGAGTTTGAATTAACAAAAACAACAAGCATAATCTTCGAACCTGTGCTAGAGGATGAGGTCAGAAAAGTGATCACAAACACTGCCCAAAAAACTTGTGAGTTAGACCCCATACCCACTCCCTTGTTGTACGAGTGCCTGGATGAAGTGTTGCCTGCCATTACACAAGTCATCAACAACTCTCTCTCCACTGGTATTTTTCCTGAAAGCTTCAAGACTGCACTTGTGAAACCCCTATTGAAGAAACCATCTTTAGACCCAAATGTACTGAAAAACTATCGCCCAGTTTCCAATCTTACATTTCTATCAAAGATTCTTGAGAAAATTGTCCTTGTTCAAACTTTAAAGCATGTCAACTCTAATAGTCTGTTCAGTGTATTCCAGTCTGCATATCGTCCCCATCGTAGCACTGAAACAGCTTTGCTGAAGATATTCAATGACCTGCTTTGTGCTTTGGACGAGCGTAAGATCACAGTGCTTGCTTTGCTGGACCTGTCCAGTGCGTTCGACACTATTGACCATGAAATTTTGCTGTGCCGTCTTCAATCTGTATTTGGCATTGAAGGCTCAGTCTTGGCATGGTTTAGTTCATACCTGACTGAACGATCCCAGATTGTTTCTGTCGACGGCTGTCGTTCTGAGCCATCACCTCTTCGGTTTGGTGTACCCCAGGGCTCGGTCCTAGGACCTGTATTGTTCTTACTGTATGTTCAGCCCCTGTCCGACCTGATTTGTAGTCGCTCCATTTCCCATCATGCATTTGCAGATGATACGCAGATGTACAAAAGTGATACTGTCGAGCGAGCTGTGAATGCCGTCCAAAGTATAAGCCAGTGCATTGACCATGTCAAATCATGGATGACCACCAACAAACTGATGTTAAATGATGGCAAAACTGAAGCAATGTTGGTAGCTAATCCAAGATTATCTTCGTCCCTGCCTTTACCATCATCATTGTCTGTGGATGGAACACTCATTGGCTTCTCTGCGAGTGTGAGAAACCTGGGTGTTACACTTGACAGCGAGTTATCTATGTCACAGCATGTCAGTGCAGTGTGTAGATCCACTTATCTGGAACTTCGTCGTATTAGTTCAGTTCGTCACCTGCTGACCGTGGAAGCCACTAAAACACTAGTTTGTGCATTTGTGCTGTCCAAGCTAGATTATTGTAACTCTTTGCTTTGTGGCTGCCCTCAGTATCTCATTGATCGCCTCCAAAAAATTCAGAACAATGCAGCCCGGCTTGTTGTGAGAGTCCGTAAGACTGAGCATGTCACACCCATCTTGAAGTCCCTTCACTGGCTACCTGTGTCCTCACGTATTCAATACAAAGTTATGTCAATCTGTTTTAACTGCCTTTCAGGCACCAGCCCAGAATACTTGTCCTCTTTGCTGCATGTGTATACACCCTCTCGTGAGCTCCGCTCCTCTTCTGATAAACGGAAGCTGTGTGTACCTTCTGTCAAAACTAAAACATTTGGTCAGCGCACTTTTGTTTATCAAGCCCCAGTGTTATGGAATACACTTCCTCTTGAGGTCAGAAACAGTGAGTCTGTCTCTGACTTTAGGAGGTCGTTGAAAACTCACCTCTTCAAGCTTTACTTTGAATGACTGCCAGTGTTTGATGCCTTAGTTGTAGTTCTGCAATCCTCCTTGTTTAGACTGAATGTTAATTAGAATATAAATTATTATGTATGTATTGTTGTTTAGTTTATTGTAAAAGTGGTGTGTTCGGGCATTGTGCTTTGTTTGTTATGTGCATATGTCATTGTATTTTATTTTTGTGTACAGATTGTAAAGCGCTTAGAGCTTTTGAGTAAGATTAAGCGCTATATAAGTACCCATTATTATTATTATTATTATTATTAATCTGTGTCTACTGGAGTGAAGGGGTTAATAATTATATGCTTGTCTCTTTCTTTCTTTTTTTTTTTTTTTTTTTGGGGGGGGGGGGGCATCTCAGTGATTAGCTAGTTGGTTAGTTGGTGGGTTTCATGTAAAGAACTTCCGCTGACGCCACTGACATAGCACACTACAGATAAAGATTCTCAGGAACAGTATTTTTACAGGACACATCTCTCACAAACCAGAAAGGTGAGGCTAGTGCTGGTAGAATAGTACACATACCAAGGAGAATTATTCAGCGTTGGACAGTCAACGGTTGGATCCCCTGGCCTCAACCCCCCCCCCCCCCCCCACCACCACCACCACCCCCACCCCCTCCTATCAGGCACCCAATCGCCAGCCCACAGACAAATAGACAGGTAAATAACAATACGATATATATGACAGTTTTGTTATTGAATCTGCGCATTGTTTGCATATCCCTTAACTCATTCGAGACGTGCCGCCTACGGATACGCGGGGGGGGGGGGGGGGGGGGGGTCAGTGGGCTGGCGATTGGGCGCCTGATAGGAGGGGGCAGACGGGTTAGCCGTAATCCCCCTTAGCATGTGTGTTACTGGGCACACGTATAATGACTTATTGTTAGGACTTCGTGTAAACAGCGAAGACTTTTTTTCAGCCAAAGCGTGTTCGCAGTGGAGAAACTCAAACGTTTTCATGACGAAATTCGTTCAACACTGTGTACTCCTCGATTTGCAACACTGAAACACTGTCTCCCCGCTCCCTCCCGCCCCCACCACAGTCACTGGTTGCCCAGAAACGCTTGATGCATTAACTCAGTACATCCTGAAGATGAAATTGCCCATCATGTTTTTGGATATCCTTTGAGGTCTACATCGCGATCAGTTCTTGAGACAGATCGACCTTCAGGCGCCAAGAGGCTATTCCGACACCACTCTTGAACTATCATGGTCGATCTACATCCTGTCATATCGTATCAGGGCTTCATGGGTTAATGTATTAATGTTACTCATAGTTTCCTCATGTGCACTTTCGCAAGCCGGACGAGGTGTACAGCTACTGTAAACTTCCTTCTTCAGCCGGCTGACGCACACATAATTCCATCAGTCTACAAGGGCATATATTTTCATGAGAATTTGCAGCTGCAGGGACAGTCATGACAATCTACGCCACTTGAGTGCAAATAGACCGGAAAAACGGTAGGTTTGTCTACAGTTGTCGTGGCACAACTTGAAACTAGTAAAGTACGTTATCTCTGAAACGCGACACGTTGAACTGAGAGCACTTTAATACTGACAAAAAGTGTCTTTAACCTAATGCGAAAGCCCGTAGTTCTACTTTTCATACAATTGTTCACTTCTGGCGAAAATGTGACCAGACCGTCCACTTGAATATGACAGATCAATTAGTAGTGCCTGATACGTTTAATCTCCACTGAAGTGTCAATTTAAAAAAAAAACTTGAACAAAAAGGCCGGCAGCAGCAACAACAGAACAACATCATAACGTCGTCATCAGCATCATCATCATCAGCGTCATCAATCATTATTACAGTACAGGAGGTATAGATCGACCTTGATAGTTTAAGGGTGTTTCCAGACGAATAGCTTGGCGCCTTGAGGCGCCAAGCTATTGTGGCATCACCCTTGAATTATCATGGTTGTTCTATCTCCTATTGAATAGTGTCAGTGATGACAACAGCAACAACTACAGACACAGCCACAACTACAACAATAAATGAAGCCTCCAGAAGGTTTTCTAACGCAAGAGACTGCAAATCGAAACTTCTCACTCGAAGTTTAAAAAGCCTTTTTCGGCATTGCGCCACTGAGGCATAAGAATCCCGCAGCGCCACGCTAATCTGGCACTACTCTTGAACTATCATGGCCGATCTCTAATTAGTAGTTTCCCTCACGGTTGGCGCTTGACTCAAAGAAAAACAGATTAACACACACACACACACACACACACACACACACACACACACACACCATCACACACACACACACACCATCACACACACACACACACACACACACCATCACACACACACACACCATCACACACACACACACCATCACACACACACACACACCATCACACACACACACACACACACACACACCATCACACACACACACACACACACACACACACACACACACACACCATCACACACACACACACACACACACACACACACACACACACACACACACACACACACACACACACACACACACACAAACCCAACGAAATGACTGTAAAGAGATGTTTGGGTCTTGAGGAAGTAGCGGAGGAAAATGGATGTGCATTGTAAATAATGCGAAATTGTCTGCCCTCTGAAAGTAAAAAAGATAAGAAGTCCATTTTGTGAAAAGCGACATTTCCATTGTGTTGCAATGAAAATGTCCGCTGTTGACAGGAATGGACTTACTGTCTTTTAGCGACCTACACATGGTAGTCGAATTGTTCTCCGCCGGGATATTCTTACTTGTACAAGTGACGTAACGAGATGCACTCAGAAAAAAAATTCTCGCGGGGCGCCTCGAATGAGTTAACTCATTCTACCCCAACACCGAAATCCCCAAATTTTGCCGTTGTTCTCTGAAGACTGCATTGCAGTGCAGGACACAGATCGACTATGATAGTTCAAGGGTGATGCCAGAATAGCTTTTCGCCCATAGGCGCCAAGCTATTCTGGCATCACCCTTGAACTATCATGGTCGATCCTTATCTTGCTGTGGTGTGTCTGGGGTATAATGAGTTAAGCCAACCCACAGTCGTTGGTGGAGAAACGTGTTTGCACACTGTGCATCAACGTGCAGTATTTATATTTGCTGTTCACTACAGTCAACAAAAAAGCTTAAATGTTGTACATTGATATGCGTCATGAAAACACGTAAGCCGGCTGAAAGTGGTGAAATATTGTGCTAAGTGGGGTTTTTTTTTTTTTGTTGCTGTTTTTTTTTTTGTTTTTTTGGTTTTTTGTTTGTTTGGGGTTTTTTTTTGCTCTTTTTTTTAAAAAACCTAATCAAAGTAAAAATAAATCCTACAACAACCCATTTAACCCCACGGCCGCATTTTCCCAAATTGTGTATGCGTTACCAAATAACTATTACCAGTTGTAGGAGATGGATCGACCATAATAATTCAAGGGTAGTGCCAGATTTGCTTGGGGCCTGAAGGCCCCATGCTAATCTGGCATTACCCTTGAATTACCAAGGTCGATCCATCTCCTGCTGTAGGGCGTTGGGGCTAAATGGGTTAACTCTTTCTACCCCAGACACACCACAGCAAGATAAGGATCGACCATGATAGTTCAAGGGTGATGCCAGAATAGCTTGGCGCCTATGGGCGCCAAGCTATTCTGGCATCACCCTTGAACTATCATGGTCGATCTATGTCCTGCACTAGAGTGCAGTCTTCAGAGGACAACGGCAAAATTTGGGGATTTCGGTGTTGGGGTAGAATGAGTTAAACAAAGGAACACCGCATTTGATTTGTCAGTGACACGTCAGAGTGACAATTTAAGGAGCCAATGTGTGAATTACACGTCACAATTCACACATTAGCTAGGCAGTTGGGGGAAAATGATTGTTATTTCTTGGTTTTCCGATCACATATCTGGACTACCGTCGCGGGAATTTCTTTAGGAAAAATCGACAAATGAATATGGGTCAGTGCATAATTTGAACAATTCGTTACTATCCTACTATCTTTTCTTTATTAATTTTCTAGAAGTAATCAAAAATGTTCACCAAAAACATTTTCTGTTTTACAGAAAAGTGCAATGACAATAAAATAATATTTTGTTGTCTTGTGCTGTCTGCCTTGTCCTGTCTTGTCCGTTCCCTTGCTTGAAGTTGGCTGGCGGCGAGCTGAAGTGCACTGCACTGTACTGTAATGTACTGTACTGTAATGCATTACAATGTACTGTACTGTAATGTACTGTTACGTGTAGTGCACTTCACTGCACTGCATTGAACTGCAATGTACAATACATGTACGGTACTGCAGTGAACCTGATTGTACTGTACTGTATTGTACTATACTGAACTTGTGTAGTGTAGTGTAGTGTAGTGTAGTGTAGTGTAGTGTAGTGTAGTGTAGTGTAGTGTAGTGTAGTGTAGTGTGGTTTTGTCAGTGTGGTGTGGTGTGGTGTACTACCTCAGTATACACTGTATCACTGACGTGTTGTGTACTTATTGTAGTGTACTCAAATACTGTAACGCTCTACTCACGTGTAGTGTAGTGTAGTGTACTGTCCTGCTATGTACAGCAGCCCGTGTGCCGATTTCACTGCACTGTACTGTACTCGCGTGTAGTGTAGTGTAGCCTGCAGTGTAGTGTAGTGTAGTGTGAAATACTGCCCGTATAGTACTCGCGTGTATTAGTGTAGTGTAGTGTAGTGTAGTGTAGTTAATACTATCAGTATAGTACTCGCGTGTAGTAGTGTAGTGTAGTGTATAGTGTAGTGTGAAATACTGTCCGTATAGTACTCGCGTGTATTAGTGTAGTGTAGTGTAGTGTAGTGTAGTGTAGTGTAGTGTAGTGTTAAGTACTCGCGTGTAGTAGTGAAGTGTGTTAAATACTGTATAGTACTCCGGCGCGTGTAGTAGTGTAGTGTAGTGTAGTGTAATACTGTATAGTACTCGCGTGTAGTAGTGAAGTGTAGTGTAGTTAAATACTGTATAGTACTCACGTGTAGTAGTGTAGTGTAGTGTAGTGTAGTGTAGTTAAATACTGTATAGTACTCGCATGTAGTAGTGAAGTGTAGTGTAGTGTAGTGTAGTTAAATACTGTATAGTACTCCGGCGCGTGTAGTAGTGTAGTAGTGTAGTGTAGTGTAGTGTAGTGTAGTGTAGTGTAGTGTAGTGTAATACTGTATAGTACTCGCGTGTAGTAGTGAAGTGTAGTGTAGTGTAGTGTAGTTAAATACTGTATAGTACTCCGGCGCGTGTAGTAGTGTAGTGTAGTGTAGTGTAGTGTAGTGTAATACTGTATAGTACTCGCGTGTAGTAGTGAAGTGTAGTGTAGTGTAGTGTAGTGTAGTGTAGTTAAATACTGTATAGTACTCGCGTGTAGTAGTGAAGTGTAGTGTAGTGTAGTTAAATACTGTATAGTACTCACGTGTAGTAGTGTAGTGTAATGCATTGTAGTGTAGTGTAGTTAAATACTGTATAGTACTCGCGTGTAGTAGTGTAGTGTAATGCATTGTAGTGTAGTGTAGTGTAGTTAAATACTGTATAGTACTCGCGTGTATTAGTGTAGTGTAGTGTAGTGTAGTGTACTGTAGTGTAGTGTAGTGTAGTGTAGTGTAGTTAAATACTGTATAGTACTCGCGTGTAGTAGTGTAGTGTAGTGTAGTGTAGTTAAATACTGTATAGTACTCGCGTGTAGTAGTGAAGTGTAGTGTAGTGTAGTGTAGTGTAGTGTAGTGTAGTGTAGTTAAATACTGTATAGTACTCGCGTGTAGTAGTGTAGTGTAATGCATTGCACTATTGTTTACTGTAGCGTAATGCACAGCATTGTATTGTACTGTATTGTAATGTAGGCAAACTGCACTGTACTGCTATGTCCCGGCTGTGGTGCGCTGCTTTGCCACGCAGCTCAACATTGCATTTACATGGAGATTGGTCAATTCATAGTTGATGTATACGATCGATATAACATCGTCATTACGTGACAGTTACATGGAACTGCCAGAGTTAGACTACAAACGAGAAATTTTCAGTTTACTTAATTTAACTCATTCTACCCCAGACACACCACAGCAAGAGAAGGATCGACCATGATAGTTCAAGGGTGATGCCAGAATAGCTTGGCGCCTATGGGCGCCAAGCTATTCTGGCACATGATCACCCTTGAACCATCATGGTCGATCTGTGTCCTGCACTGCAATGCAGTCTTCAGAGAACAACGGCAAAATTTGGGGATTTCGGTGTTGGGGTAGAATGAGTTAATGCTTCCGGGCCGTTTTACTCTATGCTCTGCCAATATCCCAAGTCAGTTGGAATACGTCTTCGGGCCCAAGTCAGCCGCAGTAGGCCCGCACACAGCCTTTTCAGGTCCACTCGGACCGTCGTTTGCCCGAGGACCTTTGCTTACTCGGTACGAACACCTTATAATGACATCCCGGGAAACCTGATAGGCCTACAGTATTATCAAAGTCCTTCATATAGGACACAGCCGTAGGCTTAACCACGATGACTTCCTCAGTCCTCTGATGTAAATAGGGGGCCTGCCTCTGCCAGCAAGAGGCATAGATTCTCATAAGCCCCTGCGAATGCAGAAGCTCATGCAAATCTATGCCTCTTGCACTTGACAGGTTTTGATTAAACGGAATGCAAACTTCGAAATATCGTTATCTGAATCGGAAACTTATCTTGCTGTGCAGAACTGAAGAGTTATCGTTATCTCAATCGGAAACTTATCTTGCTGTGCAGAACTGAAGAGTTTTTTTTTCTTATCTGCGCTCCTTAAAGATAGCTCTTGTGTCAATGTACGAAGTTTTATGTTTTCCAAAAGAAAAAGAAAAAAACCATACATTTATCTCTTTAAGACCTGAGGCACAGATCCTCATTGAGCTGGTAGAATTCAGGCGTTCATGAGCATCCTTGTCCACGTGCATGCGTTTCCTGGTCAGGTTTCAACTCATTTGTGAATCTGGGGTTGTTGTATTTTTTTCTTTTTCTTTTTTTCCCCCAAAGAAGATTGCCAAACAATCTTTCGGCTTGAAACAGTGCAGGGGCGGATCAGGCGGAAGGGTGGGGGTGGGGAGGGGTTTCCAGGTTTTCGTCCCCCCCCCCCCCCCACCCACGCCAATTTTTAAAAAAGGTTATAATAAAGTCCCTTTTGTGTGTTTTGACACCCCCCCCCCCCCCCCCCCCCCCCGTGACGGTGTAAGAGGTTCACACACGCTCGCGTGGTACACTACCGCACCCCCTCACTCTCTTCATTTTTATTTTCATACCGTTGGGTAGCAAGGTCTGGCGTCGTGAGGCCTTTTGTGTCAGATTGAAGGTCCCAAACAAATAGTTAGAACCACCACCTCCACCCGTAACTGATCCCTGTCCCGCCTCTGCATTGTGCAATAAGACCGACTGGAAAATGATTCTATCAGCCATCTGCAAAGTGGCGTCTCTCTTTTGGCTTGACTTCGCGAACGAAGATTCTATAGGGCTTGCCCACGTCGTCTGCAGGCATTTTCGTGGCTGCGGAGGCCAATCCGGGACAGGCAGGACAGGCATGAACTCCACTGATACGGAGTCGCAAGGGTTTCGATATATGACTGTGCCGTGTGGATAGGCCTACCTGTTCACGGATGCATCACAATATTTCCTACGGAGGAGGCGGCGTTTGGTTTGTAGTCTAACCATGACTGCGATCATGTTCTGCTTATTCTCACATCTCAATATGCCATTAACCCCTTCCTTGCCACTGTACGTACATTTTTGTTTCTATGCTGAAGTTCAATGTTTCGTTCGACGACCAAAAGTCAAAACCGTCCTAAGAACATGGCCACAAATTGGTCTCAGCCGGCAAGAGGCACAGATCCTCATGAGCCCCGCAGTCGCCGGGGCTCATGAGGATCTATGCCTCTTGCAACTGGATTGCGTTCACTTTTTCTCGGCAGTGAAGGGATTAATACTAGTTCAGGAACAAACGATCATGTCGCAACTGATGTGCACAAGCCTGAGGAAGCGGCACAGGTGTGATGTGGCAATGGACAGCTTTTGCGCATGAATACGTAGTTTGTACAATCATCTTGTGCTGGTCTGTGATTTTGGACCATACGGCCTGAGGCCGTATGGTCGAAAATCACAGACCAGCACATTGGAGGTCTGCTTTTCGTGCACTGACAAACTGACAGAGCCGCCAGAGGGTTTTTGGTACCCCCCCCCCCCCCCCCGCCCCCACCAAAAAAACAAAACCCTGAAGGGTTTACGTTGGAGGCTGCATAACACTTTCTTTATATCAACACTGATTGTGAAGGTTGTCCAGGAGACAGGTGAAGCTTTTCAAGGTAGCGCAAACTGGCATTCACACACACACACACACACACACACACACACACACACACACACACACACACAAAATCTGTCGACTCGGGAAGTTGGGAGATCTTGGGGATTGGGGAATGGGGGGTGGGGGGGGGGGCTGTTGTTGAGTAGGAGAGGGATGGATATCCGTGGGATAAGCTCTCTGGGTAGACCTGGGAACATATATTATATTTAATGAAATGTGTTCCTGAATTAGAACAAACTATTATATTAGCCCTTTCGCTGTTAGCGGCGGCAGATGCCGTTTTGAGCCCACGTTCCTTAGACGCCTGGGGCTCCTTGGTGTGGAATTAACCAAGATTTCAGATATACAGACTGCAGTCAAAGGGTTAAAAATGCAAATGTTGGAGTCGGACCATTTTAAACATTTAGACCTGGTAAGAATCAGTTTAGGAACACCGTCCTGAACACAGTGCGCCTTCAAGGGCGGATCAATTACCTCGAGGAGGGGGAGGGATGGGGTATCCAACCTTCTGTTTGGGACCTTCGGCCTGACACAAAGGCCTCTCGACGCCAGACCTTGCTCTTCCAGTGGCCGAACAATCAAACAACGGAGAAGGGGGGGGGGGGGCGGGGCGATCTCACTGAAATATCAAACAACTGAAGGGGGGGGGGGGGGGAGGCGCGCGTGTCATGAGACCGTCACCATTTCCCGAGATATCGAACAATGGGGTGGGGGTGGGTGGGTGGGTGGGGGGTGGTCCAAACTCCCCAATAAGTTTTGGTCGGGAAGGGGGGGGGGAATCCCTATAAACCAATCCCCTCCCCAGATCCGCCCCTGCTTTTATCTCGTGCGTCAAACGATCTCTCATCTTCAGGATGCACAGCGGCATATTACGCCTGTGAACTGAGTCGCAGCTGCACAGAATGATGGGTGGGGGGGGGGGGGGACGGAGCGACTGGGTTCAATCGATTAACCCCCAAAATAACTGGCACAGCTGGAGCCTATCTCGTCAGCAAGAGGCGTAGATTCTCCTGCGCCCCATGCAGCTACAGGGGCTCATGAGAATCTATGCCTTTTGCAGATGGGAAGAGATGGCTGGGGAACTACTAGGCAATCGATTACTGGCTCCATGTGGAACAGAAGCACATTGCCATCACGCGGATTTTACGGTCACACGCCCGGTGTAACGCACCGACATGATACTCACTCCAGATCGACCCGGAGTCACTTTGGCGTATGTTGACGCGTACGCCGCAGTGACTCCGGTTAACATCCCAACATGCTATTCACGTCAGATCGACCCGGAGTCACTTTGGCGTATGTTGACGCGTACGCCGCAGTGACTCCGGTTAACATCCCAACATGCTATTCACGTCAGATCGACCCGGAGTCACTTTGGCGTATGTTGACGCGTACGCCGCAGTGACTCCGGTTAACATCCCAACATGCTATTCACGTCAGATCGACCCGGAGTCACTTTGGCGTACGCAGACGCGTGCGCCAAAGAGACTCAGGCCACGGTCTAGCCTGAGTGTGCGAAAATGACCTCGGGTCGAGGTATCCGCTTGAGATAACAAGTTCTAGCGTGTTATTGTACGCAGTAGTAAACCAGGGTAGAATGAACTGGCGGTCAGCCAATGCGGAAAGCCATTAATTGGCGTGTTATTCCTCAGTCTACGCAAACTGCCCCCTCGTCCCCGGCCGAGACTAACTGGTGTCAGTCAAGGCGGAAGCCATTTTGCGTGTTATTCTCTCCATGCCATGCAACATTGTGACGTGTTCCCGGGTCCGAACTGGAGCGAGTAATTATAGCGTTTTTACTGCCCTTCCGCCAAACTGCCACGACAAAGTGACCTGCTGTTGATCTAGCTTTGGGGGTCAATCTGGCGTGTAGCACCGGCCAAGAGCTCTTTCCCTTTCAGCGTCAACAGCCAATACATCTCCGAGTTACAGAGGCTTCCGCGCCACCTGCTCTCAGTAGCGCGGCGACTAATCATAGCGGACAATTATCAAGTACAATGGTTTTGAAAGTTGAATGCACGTACGCTAAACGGTGCCGTTGTTGATCACGTTGAAAAGTTGTGCACAATTCAGTTTATTGCGTCCTTCCCTGAAGTGTCTCCACAGAACAGCAACGCCTCACTTCATTCTTGTCTTAGACGTCGTCACTGAGTGATTCAAATGCTGTGCCTCACGCGACAAAAACAGAACAATGAAACTTGACGCGACAACAAAACAGAACAGCCCACACCACTCCACCCAGGCTGACAGACTAAGAAATAAATCATCACATTACATTTCACATAGGGGTGCCACGGCAGTTTCGATCCATTTGTCATTCTGATGTTAGTGTACCCTGCGGCGGCAGAAATCCCCAATGTTTGCAGTTGTCCTCTGAAGATTGCATTATAATACAGGAGACGGTTCGACCATGACAGTTCAAGGGCGGTGCCAGAATAGCTTGGCGCCCATAGGCGACAAGCTATTCTGGCACCACCCTTGAACTGTCATGGTCGATTTATATCTTGCTATGGTGTGTCAGGGTTAAATGGGTTAAGAGATGATGACTGATGGTGAGCCGGCCATTCTTTGCCAGAGGTCGCTTACTGTGTCATCTGAAATATTTGTTAAATTCAGCGCCAAACCCGGAAACACAGCTGGCCAGTGGTGTTAGCAAGAAGTATAGATCCTCATGAATATCAGCCACTGCGGGGGCTTATGAGGTTCTGTGCCATTTGCAGCTGGATCGCGTCGTCTTTTCCTCGGCAGTAAAAGGGTTAAATTCTGGTATAATTATTTCCCGCAGGACTCAACTGAAATCAGCGATCAACCGGATGATGGGTTCGTTAAACAGCCATTCACAGTCTTAAAAAAATGGATTAGCGATGCTTCAAATTACGACTGAATATCAATACAGTAAAAGCTAGTTTTGCGCATCAAAGTTTGAGCCGCTGATATACACAGTTCCTCAGTCAAGAGGCACAGATTCTCATGAGCCCCTGGTGCCTGCAGGCAGCAGGAGGTCCTGAGAATCGATGCCTCCTGCTGGCATATCAGCCCCATATCACTGTACCCTTAAAGCGAGGGAAGTCCGGCATCCAGTTAACATCAGTTTCCCGGCGACAAAAATAAATAAATAAATGAAAAAATCACTGGGGAAGTACTTGAAATGGCGGTTATCTCATTCTGCCCGCGACACACCACAGCAAGATATGGCTCGATCGACCATATTAGTTTAAGGGTGGTGGCAGAATAGCTTGGCGCCTATAGGCGGGGAGTTGATTAGCCTCTCAGGTGGTAGATCGTTCGCCTCTCGTCCGAAAGGTCAGTCGCGGGTTCGAACCTTGGGTCAAAATGTGCTCAGCCTCTCTCGTTCGGTGCATGACTTTGCAAACAGCTTCGTGGTGGACAAACGACGGTGCCTTCCGCGCATGAAAGCTGTTGTATCGGTGAGCAGTACGATGCCTCAGTTGCATGTGCGTGACTGAGCAAGCCACTACTGTAAGCAAGATGCTCCGCTCAGCAAAACACCTTGCTTAGTGGCTTGCGCAGGACTAAGCTCTACCAATGCAACTGTCGCAACAATGCAGCCATTTCGAACATTAGTCCAGATCGTTACGTCATTCTGTCAGATCAATCGCCGACACTGAAAACGACATGCGCAGACGTCTCTTGCGGCCTTTGGCTACACAGAGTGACGACGGCGTATCACACGAAATCGATAAATAAGTCAGTCATGATACGATCCCGTGCCAGGAATAACTTGATATATACGCCGCAGACAGTGTGTGTGTGTGCGTTTATGTGTCAGTGCTCCCCCTAATGCATTTGTGTGCGCGTGCTTGTCACCACGGGTGCGGCAGTGTGACCGTGCCGTTCATGAAATAGCGTGTGTGCGCGTCAGTGAGGGTATGGCCGGAGGGGGTGTCAGTTGAATGTGTGCGTGAGTGTACACATGCGTGGCGGGAAGAAGGGGGCTGGGAGCTGCACAGTGCCCTGGGGTGTGTCTAAAAGAGAAAGCGGAGGCTCTGCTAGGGGACTGCCGACTTTCCGGTCGGTAACAGCCATGGTGCGTGCCTAGAAATACTACACACCCTGGTCAATAAATGAGCCATTTTCCCTCTAACCCTTTTCAGGACTGTTCCATCGGTATACTGACGAGCCAAACGAAATGCCGCGACATTAAAAAAAAAAAATCGCATTTCTTTTGATTGCTCGTCAGTATATAATACTTTTCGTGTTCTGAACCAGTAACACGTTTACTTGCATCAGTTCCGGCGGGTTTCTTGAGGCCATGAACACGTCAAAATTATTGATAAAGTGATAGGATCTGTATCAGTCCATTTAACCGACAACCATGGCCACACTCCGTCACATCCATCCAGCGCTAACCGCCTCGCAGCGGCACGCACCTAGTAAGTCAATAGACTTAGAAGATAAACGAAGTGCGTTTCGTTAGCCCGTATCAGTCGTTTTAAAAACGTCACCAGACTGTGTACCGCCTTACGAACGTAATTGACTTCGGTCGGCGGGAAATCCCTTCGTCAGATCAGTCATCAGTTCCGCTCACGAAACGACTGACTTTCGTATGTTGATTATGGCGGCTATACTGAAACGGCCCTTGATGTGACAAAATATCGTGCAAGATTTAAGCGAGATGATCATTTTATAAATAAATTTTGTCAACAATTATCACTATTGAAAATATGCTTTTATGTTAGTTTTCTGGACCACACTTTCATCGGCTCTCGCTGCGATGCCTTCAAGAGTGACGGTCATCGCTTCGCCGACTGCCTCGATTTACGCATTCAACACTATCTCACAAATTTATTTGGCATGGTTGGTAATTCACTTCTATTGTATATGCGAAGGCACATAGGACTTATTTAACCTTTTTGGTGTCCGTGGGCAGAAACATATAACGATATTCGATGCTGCGATACCTCCGTCCACAAGTAGAGTGCGTGAAGAGTTGTCTTGCCTTACATCAAACGTCTTCGTAAAGCCGGCCATCTAAGCCGCATCAGCCGCAGTTCCGGCGTAGCCGGTTTCGTATCGTAGGACCGAAACTAAACGAAGTTGATTGGTCGTTCTAAATCTCCCTAATGCATTCATTTGTGTGTACTTATGTTGCATTCCCACCACAAAAAAATACAACTTTCACTTCCATGGCCAAATTACGTTCATGTGTACGCAATTCTGAACCGAGTGTGAACAGGTTGTTTGTTAGCTTCAGTTACATCGGTTGATTGATTGTACATTGCTTAACGTCCCGACAGCAACAAGGCTTTCTCAGGACGTGCCTGCACTGCTTGTGAAAAAAAAACAACTAAACAGAACATTGAATGTATGTCGCCAGCCGGTCAAATACATTAAATAAACCTAACACATGGGGCCTAAATAAAGCTAAGACCATTTAGCAACACACATCCAATATCAAGAGCTACAGGCAGTGCAGACAGTAGGGAGAGTTTTAAAAAGACAAATACAGGTGAATGGACCTCGGGTAGACAGAAACACATGCCCCAGAATAGAGAGAAAAACTCACCCTGTGGGGCTGACCAGGGTGACCCTGGGAACTAAAAAGTACCTAACCCCACCCAAGTCCCCCAGGGCAGACCCGGGTGGGGTAGTTACATCGGGCTTACACAAAGGATTGAGCCTGTTTTGGGGTTTGTTGTTGTTGTTGTTACATTCCCAGACAGGGAACTTTATGCGTCCCAGGGAATACAAAAACCCGCGACATTAGGACTCAGCAAGTCGTACTGACGTGACAAGTAACAAGGCGGCGTCAACACCACACGTACGTTTTGTTTCTGAAATCTTCGTTCTTTCAACTCAGTGTCGAGCGGACCCAAAGCCAAAACCCTCCCAAGGAATAGGGATACAACCTGAGCAAGGGACATAGCTCCTCATGAACCCCCCGCTCATGTGGATCTAGTCTTGCAGTCGGGTTGTGTTGATTTTTTTTCTCGGCAGTGAAGGGGTTAAATCCCTTAATTTTGACCGATTATGTTGCCCATTTAACCCATTCAGCCCTGACGCACTACAGCAGTATCGGTCGACCATGATAATTCAAGGGTAGTGCCAGATTAGCTTGGTGCCGACAGGCACCAAGCTAATCTGGCACTACCCTTAGATTGGCCAATAGCAGTGCTTATTAAAGTGATATCGGCACTGGACCTGTCCGGCTGTTTTCAGCTGACCCCCTAGCCTTGACATCCCTCTTGAACTCATTCAGCCCGACGGCCGCATTTCCTAAATTTTGGAGGCGTCATCTAATGACTATGCACCAGTTGCAGGAGATGGATCCACCATACTTCAAGGGCAGTGCCAGATTAGCTTGGCGCCGACAGGCGCCAAGACAATCTGGCACTACCCTTGAATTATCTTGGTCGACCCATCTCCTGCTGTAGTGCGTCAGGGCTGAAAGGGCTGTCAACCCATTACATCCTGAGGCTGAATTTTTAAATTTGCTTATTGTTCTATGAAGGCTACATTACAGATTAGTAGATAGATCAACTATTTTAGTTCAAGGGTGGTGCTGTAATAGCTTCCCAGCCTGCACGCTCAGAGTACCGAGCTCCGGCCTACGCGGGCCCCAGATAGTCACAAGAAAACCACTCGGGGCACGCGTCGGCCCCACCTCGGTACTCATGGGCTTGCAGGCTATTCTGGCACCACCTTTAAACTATGACGGTCTTTTTTTTTTAAGTTTATCAGGCTGAAAAGGGTTAAAGCAAAAGCCAATTGACTTTTGAAGAATGAAATGGATTTTTTTTTTTTAAAAAAGGTAGTTTTTTTTCAGATAAAAATAATTAATTATTAATTCAAATCGCTTACTATCAAGCACACCGAGAAAAGAAATCTAAAAAGTCGATTCGTCAGTGTCTGGTCAAGCTGTCTCACGCAGAGGGCTAATTAACCCGTTTAACCCCAAGGCCCCTCGCGCTGGGACCATATGGCGTTGAGGCGCGTCCCCTGGGTGGTCCCTCGTGAGAGGGGTTGCACCGAATGAAATAAGGTGCCGTGAACCAACATGGTCTAAGGGAAGGTGACCCCGACAGAAAACCCCTGGTCCTCCTAGTAAGGGGGTTGGGCGTGGGGGTAGCTTCCCCACCCTGCAAAAAAGGAAATAGCTACAAAAACGCCGACGAAAAGACTAACAGTAATTCCTTTCCTGGAGGAGGAAGGTTCTTCTACTAGAAGACTTATGACGTCCTGTGGTGAAAGCCGGAAGTCTTCGGAAGCCACAGGACCGAGCCGCCTCTCTCTATCCAGGGACACAACCATGGGCACATGGAACGTCAAGACCATGTACCAGAGCGGCAAGGCCGCCCAGATAGCAGCGGAAATGCAAAAGTACAACCTTTCCCTGCTAGGTATCAGTGAAGCCAGATGGACGCAGTCTGGCCAGAAAAGGCTGTTAAGTGGGGAGATGATTCTGTATTCAGGTCATGAAGAGGAGAATGCCCCCCATACAGAAGGAGTAGCATTCATGCTGTCACCAGTGGCACAGAGAGCGCTGATGGGCTGGGAACCTCTTGGGCCAAGAATTATCACAGCAGCCTTTAGAACCAAGAAAAAGCTCAAGCTGAACGTCATCCAGTGTTATGCGCCCACCAATGACAGTGACGAGGAAGAGAAACAAGAGTTCTACGACCGACTCCAGAGTGCCTTGGACAAATGTGCGGAGCGAGACATCACCATCGTCATGGGCGATTTTAATGCCAAAATAGGGGAGGACAACACCGGATACGAAGAGGTGATGGGAAGACAGGGACTAGGCTCGGAGATGAGTGAGAACGGGGAGAGGTTTGTAGACTTTTGTGCTCTAAACCGACTTGTCATTGGAGGCAGCATCTTCCCACACAGAAGAATACACAAAGCAACTTGGGTCTCACCTGACCATACAACAGAGAACCAAATAGACCATATCTGCATTAGCAAGAAATTTAGAAGATCCCTTCAAGATGTTCGAGTGAGGAGGGGAGCAGATGTCGCCTCAGACCACCATCTGCTTACCTTAAGAATGAAGCTCAAGCTAAAGAAAAGCCGCACAGAGACAACAAGAAGACAGCGCTATAATGTAGGCCTCCTGAGAGAAACTGGAGTTAGAGAAGAGTTCAAACTGGTGCTGTCCAACCGGTTTCAAGCGCTACAGGAGCTAGTAAATGAAGAGGAGGCGGTCACCACAGAGCAGCAGTGGAAGGCAGTTAGAGAGGCGCTGAACTCAACCTGCAAAGACACTGTAGGGTTCAGGAAACACCACCACAAGGACTGGCTGTCGGCACAGACCTTGAAGAAGATAGAAGCGAGGAAGCAGAAGAAAGCAGCGGTCAACAACAGTCGCACGAGAGCAGCCAAAGTAAGGGCACAGGAGGAATACTCGGAAGCCAACCGCGAGGTGAAGAGGAGTATCAGGGCAGACAAGAGGGCCTACACAGACAGCCTGGCAGCAGAGGCAGAAAAGGCAGCAGGCAGCGGCAACATGAAACAGCTCTACGACATTACCATAAGATTGTCGGGTAAGTATGGCCATACAGAAAGACCAGTAAAAGACAAAGAAGGCAAGCCTATTGCAGACAGAGCAGACCAACTCGGCAGATGGGCCGAGTATTTTGAAGAGTTACTGAACAGACCTAGCCCACCCGACCCCCCCCCCACCCCCCCCCCCCCGACATCCAGCCGGCAGAGACCGACCTACCCATCAGCTGTGACAGACCCAGCCGGGAAGAGATCAGAAAAGCAGTGGCATTTTTGAAGAATGGCAAAGCAGCAGGGCCAGATGGCATCCCAGCGGAGTCTCTGAAAGCAGACCTAGAGACAACAGTGGAGATGCTGTACCCACTGTTTGGAAAGATCTGGGAAGAGGAGGTGATGCCAGCTGACTGGAAGGAGGGGTACCTAATCAAGCTTCCCAAGAAAGGCGACCTCAGGAAGTGTTCCAACTACAGAGGAATCACCTTGCTGTCAGTACCAGGAAAGGTCTTCAACAGGATCATCCTAGAGAGAATGAAGAGCTCCGTTGACCCCCAGCTGAGAGACCAGCAAGCAGGATTCAGGAAGAACCGATCATGTACAGACCAGATCGCCACTCTCCGCATCATCGTGGAACAGTCTCTGGAGTGGAGCTCACCGCTGTACGTCAACTTTGTGGATTATGAGAAAGCATTTGACAGCGTGGACCGAGAGACTCTGTGGAAACTCCTACGACACTACGGTGTACCCACAAAGCTCGTCCGCCTGATCAAGAGCAGCTATGATGGCATGACATGTCGCGTGATCCACGAAGGGCAGTTCACCAGAGAGCTCCAGGTCAGAACTGGTGTCAGGCAGGGGTGTCTGCTGTCTCCGTTCCTCTTCCTACTGGCCATAGACTGGGTCATGAAGATGACCACAGAGCACAGACGAAGTGGAATACAGTGGACACTGTGGACACAGCTTGACGACCTCGATTTTGCAGACGACTTGGCATTACTGTCCCACACTCATCAACAAATGCAGGACAAGACCACGAGGCTTGCTGACATCTCGTCCCAAGTGGGCCTCACCATTCACAAACAGAAAACAAAGACAATGAGGCTGAACACAACCAGGGAATAACCAATCTTGCTTGCTGGCACCCCGTTGGAGGAGGTGGAGTCCTTCACCTATCTCGGGAGCATCATAGACAAAAAAAAGGCGGCACTGATGCAGATGTCAGAGTACGAATCGGTAAAACCAGAGCAGCCTTTCTCCAGTTAAAAAAAGTGTGGAGTTCCAGAGAGCTGTCACAACACACCAAAGTCCGGATTTTCAACTCGAATGTAAAAGCAGTTCTCCTATATGGAGCAGAGACTTGGAGATTGACAAAAACCACAGTCAACAGAGTACAGACCTTCATGAACAGTTGCCTTAGAAGAATTTTGAAAATCCACTGGCCAAAGAAGATCAGCAATTTCAGACTCTGGGACAGAACAGAGCAGATAACAGCAGAGAATGAAATTGGGCGAAGAAGATGGGGATGGATCGGTCACAGCCTGAGAAAGCCAGCTTCCAGTATCACTAGGCAGGCATTGTCATGGAACCCCCAGGGAAAGAGGAAAAGATGTAGGCCGAGAAACTCCTGGCGTCGAGACCTCCAAGCTGACATCAAGAGACTGGGAACCACCTGGAGTAGAATCGAAGGAGAAGCACAGGACAGGAGTTGCTGGAGGTCTCTCGTCGACGGCTATACCCGGGTAGGGGTGACAGGCGTAAGTAAGTAACCCCAAGGCCGTATTTGTCCAAATTTGGAGGCGTTACCTAAAAATTGTGTGCCAGTTGCAGGTGATGGATCGACCATAATAATTCAAGTGTAGTTTCAGATTAACTTGGCGCCTGATAGCGCAAAGCTAATCTGGCACTACCCTTGAATTATCGTGGTCGATCCATCTGCTACAATAGGGCGTCGGGGCTAAATAAATGGCGAGGTTTGACGACTTCTCATGCTCATGTCACGCTTTACTTACAATATTAATTTTGTTTCTAGATATATTTATGTTATTGAGATTTCGGTGTTCGACGTTACGATTTTTAAAAATGTCACTCGATTGCTGATAAAAGCGTCCATGCTATCGCGTCGCAGCTTTTCAGGTCTTCTCGACAAATACTAGTTAATTACTTTCTTTGTTTTTATGTCGTGAACTGAAGTTATCTGCTATCCGGGATTATGATATTGATGCGACCGACACCGACTACCGAGTTTGAAACAGAGTGATACACCGACATATCAACTGATAACTTGAGGGTTGTGACGGTGTCGTGTGTTAGCGCGTGACATAATGAATTCGGGTCGTGTTGCATGCGACTATTTACTGCCTTGAAGCTTCATGTGAAATGCAATGCTCTGTCGCTGTGTGTGTGTGTGTGTGTGTGTGTGTGTGTGTGTGTGTGTGTGTGTGTGTGTGTGTGTGTGTGAGAGAGAGAGAGAGAGAGAGAGAGAGAGAGAGAGACTGTATCTGCACAGAGCGAGAGACAGAGACCACGGGCACTGCGACATGAATGATTACGTGAATTTCGCGTTATGGTTCATATCGATCATGTCGCGAATTTTCAATATGAAAGCTAATAGTCCGACTCTTTTTCTCTTCAGATAAACGAGTGGTATTTCATATTTTTTTAAATTAGGGGGGGGGGGGGGGGGGGGGGAGGAGAAAAAGTTATTTTACCTACAGATATGGTTACTCTGACAAGTCCGACTTGAACTCTGCAAGCGTATCGAAGCAAAGAAAAGGGTTACGCGCAGCCTTCTTTTCTCTCTTGCTGTACTTCCATATTAAGTCTGCCAATTAGAAAGGAAAGAAAACTGAACAAACAATGAGAGTGAGAGAGAGAGAGAGAGAGAGAGAGAGAGAGAGAGAGAGAGAGAGAGAGAGAGAGAGGAGAGAGAGAGAGAGAGAGAGAGAGACAGACAGACAGACAGACAGACAGAGAGAGACAGACAGAGAGAGAGAGAGAGACCTGTCATCTCTATCACATCCGATCAAAACACGAACCGTTCGTGTTCGTTTTGAATTTTACTTAAATCCCCTGCAAAATCAAACAACAACAACAAAACAGAGCGTGAGAAAGAATGATCCTTACAAGTCATAAACACGGCGAGGTGTTAAACATAAATACCACAGCTTAATGCGTTCCTCCGCTACAAGTCTTTACCAAACGATACGTAAAACTGATGTGTCAGAACCTAAATAATACAATTTGTAAACTGACAAAAGCAACTGCTTAATACGCAAAAAGCAATCAGGCCAAAGTCAGCCGCTTTCTGCCCGGGCACGTCTGTCAGCGGACTGCCTGCGGGCGACGTAGGCCCGATGACCTTTTGTATACAGGTGTTGATACAGACTTGGAGGGGAAGCGGGAGCAAGGGAGTGAGTCACTCAACTACCGTCCTGCATGGAGGTATAGGAGGTGATCTCGGGTCCGTTAGTAAGCGTCACTACACCCATCCCTTTATCCGCACTCTCTGACGTAACGTCGCCAGCTTCGCGGTGGTCCAAGTCGTGCTTGGCGTTCTTTCTGTTAAACGAGTAGTTCTCGATGGAAAAGAACTGCTTCTCTTTTCTCTTACGAGAGCTGGTGCGCACGTTGACAGGCGCCGTCACCCTGCGGTGCTGCCGTTTGGGAGGGGTGGCTTTGGGGACCGCTTTCTTCACTACATTGTCCGACATTTTCTCTTCGTGTTTTGTGTGTGTTGGAGGAAAGGGATGGGACGAGGGAGAGGTATGTGGGGGATGTGAGCTGCCGACTAGCAGCTCTCCCGAGTCAGTCGTATCGTCAGTTTGCACGTCTACCGCCTCATCCGTACCGGCTTCACAGTCCACATTCACTTCAGCACAGGGTGAGGTGACGTTGATACAGCCACTGTCCGCCGTGAGAGTCTGCACGTTCACCGCCCTTGTCTGGTTAGCCCAGTCTGTGTCTTTCACTCCGCCCTCTCCTGAAGTACTTTCAACGACGGGACTACCATCACCCGATGCAGGGACTGGCGAGTCTGCTGCACTGAATGTCGGAGGGTGGACAGGCTGACGTGGCGTTTTGCTGCAGGCTGTGAGGGGAGTGCGGTCCAAGCGTTTCTGCATGCCTACAAACTCGTTCCACAGACGTTTTTCTTCAAAGGAGATGTTCTCTTTGTTCATAGGTACGAGGACCTGCAGCTGCTTAACGCTGACGAGAGCCTGGGTGCTGGCATCGGGGTGCTGGTGCTGCAAGAAGCTGGGTACAGACAGGAACTTCTCGCACGTCCAGCACTTGATGCAGGGCGACATGCGGCGCTTGTACAGGTCCAGATGCACCTCAGCAACCTGAGACATGGCTTCCTCGCCTAGCACCTCGGCGTTAGCATCCTGGTGGGTCACCTTCAGCACACGCAGAGTCCTGCCGCCACCAGTCTGGATGGACATGGGCCCCTTTCGCCCAAACAGGTTCTTTTTCTTTGACTGCTTACCCTTTGCCGTACCAAAGTTCAGAAGCCCCTTCAGCTTGACTTTGAGAGGACCAAATTTTGATACCTTGGCCCGGCTGGATAGGGATGTGGACACTGCGGATGTTAAACCTGGAGAGCGTTTTTTTGCTTTCACTGTATCTGTCTCAGAGTCTACCACCACTGTGATATCTGAATCGTCACCCAAGTCAGCCACCGTAATATGTGAGGTCTTTTTCACATCAGCATCTCTGGGTGACACTGTCTTTACATCAGTACTCTTTTTCCTTTCTTTGGACCCCCTGCTGTTTGTCCTGCTAGTCACAGTGTCTGGCGAAACCTCCTTGCTGCACCGCCTCTTGTGGCCATTGGTAGCCTTAGAACTCCCCCTGGAGGGGCTGTAGTCTAGGATGTAGCCCTCTCCCACAGATTCCTCCGAGCGAGAAGAATCAGCGGAAGGTGTTGCTGGTGAAGAAGCGACAGAATCCTCTCCCCTCAGCATCTCCAGGAAGTTGATCTTCTTATGGCGCAGTCGCTTGGATGGAGAGTCTGGGACCGTTGCAGGTGCTGCGATCACTGGGGGTTGTTCGGAAATTGTCTGGATCGGAGACGCTGGCCCTGGGCTGGAACTGCAACAAAGAAATAGCAGATGATTGCAAATACAGCAGAAGACAGAATTCAGTCATTCATAAAATATCTCCCCCCCCCCCCCCCCCCCCCCCAACACATAAATATACAAATATTTTTTTAAATAAAATAATAACATGAAAACCACACAAAAAAGGAACACATTCTTTTTCTGTCTTCTGGATTCTTTTATGCATCTAACACAAATCTGCCATAAACTTACTGCTACTCAGCTGCAATGAAAAATCACTCACTTCCGACTCTGGCTGGGCATCGCTCTTCGTCTGAAGCCTCCACGGCGTCGGGGTGATGCAAAGGGAGGTGGGTGCAGGTGGACAGAAGAGTCGCTGTATGACCCAAGCTCAACACAGCTGGAACTTCTTTTCAAGCCAGCACCACTACCCCCATCTTCTGCCCGCATCCCACGAGGCTGAGGATCCACGTAGTATCCTATCAGCTCCCTGGCCTGGTCTTTGTTGATGACCAAGGTGCTCTTGGAATTGTAGGCACGTCCGTACTGCACCAGGAAATAGCGCTGCATGTCGGAGCAGTTTAGCACTGGGATGTTCAACAGCTGGCAGCGCTTCTTCAGGATACCTGTGTCTTTCGCAGGGAGGATCTGCTTGTGAATGTCCACCAAGCGAACATAAGGCTGGTTGTTGATGATGATGGCAGGAATGTCATTCCAGTAAATGGTCACGGTCACAATCCACGGAGTGTCATTTTCTGGTGTTGTAGACACTGCCACATTCCCCACGCTTTGTGGAACTAATGGCTCTTGGAAGAAGTCTGGCTTGAAGTCACGTTTCAGGAATTCTAGAGTTTTATCAAAAGATGGCAGGGCCATGTCTCCACTGTAAACAGTGCTCTGCGTTTCTGGCAGCATTTTGGGTTCCTGCTTGACCATCATACTGACATCAGGCTTGATGTCAACGGGAGGATCAACCACAGAACTCAAATTGCCTGAACTGCCATGAGTGCTTGGAGGGGAAATAGGTGATCCCAAATTGTCTTTATCTACAGTTGTAGCTGCCATACTATCTAGAGCGGGTGATCTCATTGAAACAGTGTCTGCACTTGTCAAGAAATCTAAAGCCTGGCTGGTGACCAGTTTCGGATCGGCATGATCCAGCGCATTGTAGCTGGGAACCTCCACGTCCTTAACTACACTCAACAGCAGATCCACCTGGTCTGGTGTCAGGTTCATGTTTTCTCCCATGAACCCCAAACTGTCAGATGCAGGATGTTCCTCATATAGTCCGATGGGATCTGAAATATCTGTAGGCTGGGCATTCAAAGGGGAGCCGAGGTTGTCACTTTCCATGCTGAGAATAGTGTTGACAATGCTACTATCCATATCAACATGGTCCTGCTGGGGGAGGGGAAGTTGAGATGATGGACCGCCAGTACTGCCATTTCTTTTAAGAGCAGCTCTGCCTCCATGTTTGATGGCCTCAATATCTGCATCAGTCAGGTGCGGTACAACAATGTCACCAGGTTTTGGTGCTGGCAGGATGATTCTGTCTGCATGATGTGAACCAGGACTATCAGGAACCTTCCGCCTCCTATTACGGGATGTTTTGCTCAGGTAGTAGACATACTGGTCCTGAAACTTGCCAGTGATCTTCATTTTGGCACCAGTCTCTGGGTCAATGTCAGATTCAAGCGGCCTGGTATCCAACCTTTTCCTGGGCCTACCCACTGGTCTAGTACCTACTGGCTCAGACTGGCTGGATGTTCTAAGTGACACAGGTTTGGTGTCAAAGCTGCCAGGCAAAGAAAACCTGTTGTCTTGTTTCAAAAGTTCCCTCTTCAAATACTTGCCCTTTCTGGTTACCTTTTCTTCATATATTTCTCTATCTTTCTTCTTTATGTACTTGCGCTTCCCAACTTTCATAGGGCGTACCTCAGCAACTGGCTTCCCAAACAGTCTCTCAGATGTTTCTTTGCAACAGTAATCATGGTCATGAAACACTGGGTGGTTCCACACTATAGTTGTTATGCCTGACATATCAGAACCATAAGAGCTGCTAAGGTACTTGTCCTCTGTAGTTGACGAGTCCAGATCATCTTGAATCTCAGATCCCGCATCTGAACGGTCCCATTCAATGCCTGGAGACTGCAGCAATGGAAAGGGAGACCCTGGGGAGGCCAGAGCTGGGGATGACATGGCGGATTTCATCCCAGGTTCTAGTGGTATCCCAATTTTCAAACGTCTTTCTTTCATTTCAGCTGCAGCAGCCACTTCTTTGTCAAGCTCCAGATTAGAGCTACTGAACGAGGCAAATGTACCAATCCTGAACTTTCCACATTTTGGAGTTGGGCCAGGACATCCACTGCCATCTAGAGGACTTGGATGGTAGAATTTGGCACTCTCACTGGACAGCTGGTCAAGCACAGTACCCAAACCATCACCTACAATAAGTTTTTGAGTAGAACTTGGTGAGTACAGAGCCTGATTTGGACAGCCTGGAACAAGTATGGAATAGAACTGACCTAAAGCATTTGAATTTTCTGACACTGAGGAGTCATTTGACATAGAATCCATAGACGGAGTCGGTGACATCAGTGATGCCTTATCAGTCTGAGGAAAATGTTCTAGCTCATGAGGCATGCCTGGTATACCATAATGAAGGTATTCACTATCCACTGACAAACTTCTGGGCCTGTGCTCAATGTCATCTGCAGAGTTATTTTCATCCGCCGATTCAAAGGCATCACCACTATCTTCAGGAGTATCCATGCTTGGTCTGTGACTGTGCAAAGGCTTCCCTGGAGAAGCAGCATAACAATGATCCAATGCCACAGACTGAATAGATGGGGGGCTGGAGGGCAAAGCTAAAGGGGGTGGAGAACTCTTGTCTAAACAGTCTAAAGGTGGATGTGTACCTTTGATCCCTGAGATGTCACAGACTTCTTGGTCAAGTTCACTATGGGTCTTTACCCTCACATCCGTGTCTTCTACCACATGATGCAGAATTGTCACTGATGGTGTGCTATTTTCATCACAGTTGTTGCAGAGACCAACAGACACCTGAAGGTCTTGGTCAATTTTGTTGTCACTGTCCTCCACACCATCAGACACCTTTGTTTCTGAAGACAACACACTTTCTGAATGTTTGTCTACTGGAGCTTGCGCTTCTGAGCTAAGACAGTCTGCAACCAAGTTCTGATCCTGAGTTGACACATCCAACACTAGGCGTTTTTCTCGGACACAAGGGTCGTCCACTTGGCAAGAATGTAAAGTGGTATCCCTGGTTTCCTCGGAGTTTGTGTTAACTGCTTGAGAAATAGCTTCTGTTTCAGCTGCCGTCTCTGTGCTGTCTTCACGACAAGTATCTGTGCATGCAGTTGGAAATCCCATGGTGGAAACAGTACCAAGGATAAGCGGGATCTTCCCATTGCACAATTTAGATTCAGGCTCATGAACCACTGACGAGTGTTCTTCTCCACCATTACATGCCCGGCCAACCTCAGAAACAAACACTACATCCTCGCCATTCACTATTTGTGTGTCTTGTGCCCTGACTTTTACTGAGTGTTTGTCAGCCTCTTCAGTGAGACCTGAACCATTGGACAATGTCTTTTTCTCTACTGTCTGTGTCTTTTTCTCTGTGAGGACCCCATCCCCTGCAATTATCGCAACAGGCTTTCCTATAGTCCGTTTGTCTTTGCCACTTTTCATTGACCCCATGATGGTGTTGTCTTCTAAGTCACAGCCAGAGCAAGGCATTACATCACCATTGGTTGCTGCACAACTGTGAGTATCAGCAGCATCGTCATTGCCATCCGTCTCGTCGTCCTCTTCTTCTTCTGCGTCAGCGTCGTCGGGCTGTGAAAGCTTGAGGTCGGTTCCGGTGATGTCAGGTTGTGTGTTCCTATCGTCCCTGAGAGCGGTAGAGGCCAGCAGGTCCAGAGGGTTGAAATCCATGGCCACGGGCAGGCCCTCCTTGAGTCAACATGAGTCTTCTGGAGTCTGGTAAAGGCCGCAGTTCAACTGTAACAGATGTCACAGTACAAATTAAGAAAGTCTACATTTTTGTCAACTGGTGCAGTCATAAAAAGTAGGCAAAAGAATATGGCAGATGCCTCAGGTGTCTGTCACAGCAAAGAAGGGAATGGACAGATGGAGACTGCTGCATTTGCTGAACGAACAATCTGATCTAGGCTAAATTTTTCCAGTGAGAAAGTAACAAGCTAGCAAGTAAATCATACTAAATGAATGAATGAAAGAATGAATGGATTTTTAAATCATGTCTGGACTGTTGCAATCTGTCTGTGCTTTAACCAGGAAATCTTTTAAATGCAAGTAATAGAGAATAAAGCAGTAGCCAGTAGACAATGAAATACCTATTATGGAAGAAATGAATACCGGATGTTACAATGAAAATTTGAAGTTGCAATGTTAAGTGTGTATACGTGTGTGCCCGTGCATGTGATCCTGCCCACCCCACTCCCCTGGGGCACAGATTCTCATGAGCCCCCATATTTGTGGAGGCTCAAGAGGATTTATGCCCCTTGTCAGCGCAGACAGTTGGGAGAGTTTAAAAAAGGAAAATACAGGTGAATGGACCAAGGGTAGACAGAAACACATGCCCCAGAAAAGAGGGGAAAACCCACCCTGTGGGGCTGACCAGGGTGACCCTGGGAACAAAAAAGTAGTAACCCCACCCAAGTCCCCCAGGGCAGACCCAGGTGGGGGTATTTCTAGAGGCTGGAAGCAGAGGAGTTAATGGTTTAGGAAGAGAAAATGTACTGGAAAGAATATGGAGTGTGAATTACTGAGTGTGAGTGATAGCTTCAATCCCCTAAATTGTAACAAGTTTTGTCTTAAAACACTCTGCCATCATCATCACAAACCAAATCTGGCTTCAGACAATCTATTTCAATTCACACTTATCACACACAACACACATCTACCATCAGTTATTAAAGCTGATATTAGCATTTAAGTCAACAGGCTTTCTGCTAGGATTTCAAATTGTCCATCATCCGGATGGACAGGATGACAAAAACCTCTTCCCAGGCACTCAACAGTCTGGGATAAGTAACTGGACACTCAATTTTCCTCAAGATTTGTCCATCCTGGTGACGGACGGCCTTCACTTCTTTCCATCCTTGTCAAAATGTGTCCATCAAATATGGAGAATTTTCCGATATCAGAAAGCCAGAAGCAATAATAGTAATACCACTTATTTTTCACAACCCAATGATTAAGCTTTTGACTACCGGTAGTGCTATCTGTTGAGCTGATTCCTGGAATCACCTCAAACAAATGCTCTACTGACACTCACAGAGTTAAACAGAGGAATACCATGACCAAGTCATCAAGGTTCAGTGTCAGTTTTTCCATGTATGTAACGCTCATCATAAACAAAATATCATAGGTCTATTAGCAGTGTTAATGACAGGGGATGAAGGGGAGGGGAAGAGCAGATGGGTTGGAACACTTCGTGAGAACCAATCTTCCAAACTTATGGGAAAATGTACACTCTAGATAGTTTTATTATCATAAAGCAACAGCTGCATTGTGTACATGCACATCAGAATACAGAAATTGCATTGCTTATGGTGTGTATCATTCAACTTACAGTCTTTTATTTCATAACCATTCTTAAAATATTGGAGGAAAAATTAAGTGCACTTCAGCTCTGGATACATTTTAACAGCAATAGAAAAAGCCTCTAATTAAGGTGACATAAAAAAAAAATGTGCGAAAACCGCAGGATGTATAATACTAATATTATCACTTCAAGACAAGAATGTCACTAAGCAAAATCACATAGAGTATATTCAAGGTCAATGTCAAGATGTGGTGTTTGTTTTTGTTTGCAACGTTTTCTCTTATTTCAGTTCTTTAAACCCTTACTCCAGACGATAATGCAACGAGTCACTGTAGAGCTGTTCAGAAAAATAAACTCTTCTACTGAGTAGAAGAGACTAGACTGCATAACGATTTATACAAAACAGGCGGCAGCCCCAGCTCGTCCACATGGATCAATAAATCACTCTGCAGTAACGTGTGCTCAGCAAGCGCCATGTCACTGACAAGCAGTACGCACTGTATACACACCTGCCATGTTACTGCTGGCCAGCTGTAAGCTTTGTACGGGGCCGCCGCTTGTGTAGTACTTACTTACTTACGCCTGTCACCCCTACCCGGGTATAGGCCGTCGACGAGAGACCTCCAGCAACTCCTGTCCTGTGCTTCTCCTTCGATTCTACTCCAGGTGGTTCCCAGTCTCTTGATGTCTGCTTGGAGGTCTCGACGCCAGGAGTTTCTTGGCCTACCTCTTTTCCTCTTTCCCTGGGGCTTCCATGACAATGCCTGCCTAGTGATACTGGAAGCTGGCTTCTGGCTTCACTGATACCTAGCAGGGAAAGGTTGTACTTTTGCATTTCCGCTGCTATCTGGGCGGCCTTGCCGCTTTGGTACATGGTCTTGACGTTCCATGTGCCCATGGTTGTGTCCCTGGATAGAGAGAGGCGGCTCGGTCCTGTGGCTTCCGAAGACTTCCGGCTTTCACCACAGGACGTCATAAGTCTTCTGGTAGAAGAACCTTCCTCCTCCAGGAAAGGAATTACTGAGTCTTTTCGTCGGCATTTTTGTAGCTATTTCCTTTTTTGCAGGGTGCGGAAGCTACCCCCAAGCCCAACCCCCTTACTAGGAGGACCAGGGGTTTTCTGTCGGGGTCACCTTCCCTTAGACCATGTTGGTTCACGGCACCTTATTTCATTCGGTGCACCCCTCTCTCGAGGGACCCCCTATCCACCACCCAGGGGACGCGCCTCAACGCCATATGGTCCCAGCGCGAGGCGCTTGTGTAGTGGCTTAGGAAGATTTTTTCTTTACCTTTATTCTGCTATGCCACTTTTACATTTATTCAAGAGTACGTTTTGCCCAGTTCAATAATAAAATGGACCCTTATTTTCCTGTCTACATATTATCACTACTGTGTATGTAGATGTTGGCGATGTGCGTGTGTGCAAGCTGTTTCTGTGTTCATGTTTTTTTCAGTCGGTCTACCTACCTAAACTATATATGTATACATACACAATAATAGTATGCAAACATACTGGTGTGTGTGTGTGTGTGTGTGTGTGTGTGTGTGTGTGTGCATAGTGGGGTGTATTTCTTTCTCCCTCTAAAATATTTTTTTCTTAAAAAATATTGTTGGGGTCAGGGCCTTTTGGGAAACTCTGCCCCCCCCCCCCCCCTCCCAATTTTAAGTGATCCCCCTCCCCCCAAAAAAAAAATTTGCCTTATGCCACATACTCATAATTGACCCAGTACACTGTGTGTATCAGAGGCTAAAGCATTTTAAAATAGTGCCCTGTGCGAGGTCATACAACAAAATATGCAGGTGAGCTTTCAGAACAAAGCGGTGAACATAAACAAGAGACATAATTCATAGTTTTCATGCAGACCAAGTACGTGTTTGCACCGACAGTGTCAGTGCTAGGGTTTTTGACAATCTCTTTTTTTCTGTAGTACCTGGCCAAAATAACGCATAGCATAAAAATCAGTTGAGGTATCAAAACATCAATCACAAAGGTTGTGTGTGTGTATGGTGGGAGGGGGGAAGGGGGGTTGTGGTTGTGGTTGTAATATGCTCAGTCAGGCATTGGAAAAACAAGACTGGGTTGGTAAGCTCAGTGATGCTTTGGGAAATCAAATGCAGGTCTTCAGGAAGTGTGTGTGTATGTGCGCTTGTGGGGTGTGTGTGTGTGGGTGGGTGGTGGGGGATCATTTTGACAGATCTACAAGGTTTTCAACATTAAACTCTTTTGTGTTTTGTTTTCGGCACACTTTACAAGTTCACGTACCAAGTTATTCTTGTCTAAATAATTGACCAAAAAAAAAAGTTTGATCTGAGGTTTACCTCAAGGCAGTTACACCAATTGCTACTGAGCTTGATGGTTCAAGATTTCGTCACAAAAAAAAAAAAAAAAAAAAAAAAAACGGGAAAAATTATAAAAATTACTTAATGAGTTGTAGTAGTGGTCAGTAAAAATTACCTCTTGTCCTGGATTAAAACTGCATTATAAAAATGTCTGACCGTACCCACTCTGCAGTATACAAATAACTTTTGTATTAATGCCCTATGATTATGATACTATTAGTAATACCGGCCATTACATGCTTACATATTATTCATGACTGGGCTCAATGCTTTAGGCCTGCCCAGGAACTAAAGTAAAAACAAGATGGGATGAACCGTAACCCACAAAGTCCCTTCGAGAGCTGTCCTTGCTGTCAATGGTCTCTACCTTTGTCTTTGACCTGATTCTGATGTTGAATTATCTCCTACTGAAAAAGTCTAGCGATCTGTCAATGCATCAGTGAGTTCTATAAGGGGCGCAGGATATAAGCGTCATTGATTTGTCAAACGTCATTTGTCATGACGGAAGTTTTCGTTTTTACATAATTTTATATTTTACGTGATATGAGTTTCTCTTTCGCTTGATAGACTTGAGAAAATGGTGACAAAAACTAGAACTTCACAGTACAATTTCAGTCTTGCTATAATTTGTGTGAAAGCAGGTTCATTTACAGCTACATGATATATTAAGTACACGGGTCACCTGCATGCTCTTCTAAAGCGTGCTGATGTGTGTATGCGTTACTTACTTTACTTACGCCTGTCACCCCTACCCGGGTATAGGCCGTCGATGAGAGACCTCCAGCGACTCCTGTCCTGTGCTTCTCCTTCGATTTTACTCCAGGTGCTTCCCAGTCTCTTGAGGTCTGCTTGGAGGTCTCGACGCCAGGAGTTTCTCGGCCTACCTCTTTTCCTCTTTCCCTGGGGGTTCCATGACAATGCCTGCCTAGTGATACTGGAAGCTGGCTTTCTCAGACTGTGACCAATCCATCCCCATCTTCTTCGCCCAATTTCATTCTCTGCTGTTATCTGCTCTGTTCTCTCCCAGAGTCTGACGTTGCTGATCTTCTCTGGCCAGTGGATTTTCAAAATTCTTCTAAGGCAACTGTTTATGAAGATCTGTACTCTGTTGGCTGTGGTTTTTGTCAATCTCCAAGTCTCTGCTCCATATAGGAGAACTACTTTTATGTTGGAGTTGAAAATCCGGACTTTGGTGTGTTGTGACAGCTCTCTGGAACTCCACACTTTTTTCAACTGGAGAAAGGCTGCTCTGGCTTTACTGATTCGTGCTCTGACATCTGCATCAGTGCCGCCTTTTTTGTCTATGATGCTCCCGAGATAGGTGAAGGACTCCACCTCCTCCAACGGGGTGCCAGTAAGCAAGACAGGTTCTTCCCTGGTTGCGTTCAGCCTCATTGTCTTTGTTTTCTGTTTGTGGATGGTGAGGCCCACTTGGGACGAGATGTCAGCAAGCCTCGTGGTCTTGTCCTGCATTCGTTGATGAGTGTGGGACAGTAATGCCAAGTCGTCTGCAAAATCGAGGTCGTCAAGCTGTGTCCACAGTGTCCACTGTATTCCACTTCATCTGTGCTCTGTGGTCCTCTTCATGACCCACTCTATGGCCAGTAGGAAGAGGAACGGAGACAGCAGACACCCCTGCCTGACACCGGTTTTGACCTGGAGCTCCATGGTGAACTGCCCTTCGTGGATCACGTGACATGTCATGCCATCGTAGCTGCTCTTGATCAGGTGGACGAGCTTTGTAGTGTCGTAGGAGTTTCCACAGTCTCTCGGTCCACGCTGTCAAATGCTTTCTCATAATCCACAAAGTTGACGTACAGCGGGGAGCTCCACTCCAGAGACTGTTCCACAATGATACGAAGAGTGGCGATCTGGTCTGTACATGATCGGTTTTTCCTGAATCCTGCTTGCTGGTCTCTCAGCTGGGGGTCAACGGAGCTCTTCATTCTCTCCAGGATGATCCTGTTGAAGACCTTTCCTGGTACTGACAGCAAGGTGATTCCTCTGTAGTTGGAACACTTGCTGAGGTCGCCTTTCTTGGGAAGCTTGATTAGGTACCCCTCCTTCCAGTCAGCCGGCATCACCTCCTCTTCCCAGATCTTTCCAAACAGTGGGTACAGCATCTCTACTGTTGTCTCTAGGTCTGCTTTCAGAGACTCCGCTGGGATGCCATCTGGCCCTGCTGCTTTGCCGTTCTTCAAAAATGCCACTGCTCTTCTGATCTCTTCCCGGCTGGGTCTGTCACAGCTGATGGGTAGGTCGGTCTCTGCTGGCTGGATGTCTGGAGGGTCGGGTGGGCTGGGTCTGTTCAGTAACTCTTCAAAATATTCGGCCCATCTGTCGAGCTGGTCTGCTCTGTCTGCAATAGGCTTGCCTTTGTCTTTTACTGGTCTTTCTGTATGGCCATACTTGCCCGACAATCTTCTGGTAATGTCGTAGAGCTGTTTCATGTTGCTGCTGCCTGCTGCCTTTTCTGCCTCTGCTGCCAGGCTGTCTGTGTAGGCCCTCTTGTCTGCCCTGATACTCCTCTTCACCTCGCGGTTGGCTTCCGAGTATTCCCCTTGTGCCCTTGCTTTGGCTGCTCCCGTGCGACTGTTGTTGACAACTGCTTTCTTCTGCTTCCTCACTTCTATCTTCTTCAAGGTCTGTGCTGACAGCCAGTCCTTGTGATGGTGTTTCCTGAACCCTACAGTGTCTTTGCAGGTTGAGTTCAGCGCCTCTCTAACTGCCTTCCACTGCTGCTCTGTGGTGACCGCCTCCTCTTCATTTACTAGCTCCTGTAGCGCTTGAAACCGGTTGGACAGCACCAGTTTCAACTCTTCTCTCACTCCAGTCTCTCTCAGGAGGCCTACATTATAGCGCTGTCTTCTTGTTGTCTCTGTGCGGCTTTTCTTTAACTTAAGCTTTATTCTTAAGGTAAGCAGATGGTGGTCTGAGGCGACATCTGCTCCCCTCCTCACTCGAACATCTTGAAGGGATCTTCTAAATTTCTTGCTAATGCAGATATGGTCTATTTGGTTCTCTATAGCATGGTCAGGTGAGACCCAAGTTGCTTTGTGTATTCTTCTGTGTGGGAAGATGCTGCCTCCAATGACAAGTCTATTCAGAGCACAAAAGTCTACAAACCTCTCCCCGTTCTCACTCATCTCCCCTAGTCCCCGTCTCCCCATCACCTCTTTGTATCCGGTGTTGTCCTCCCCTATTTTGGCATTAAAATCGCCCATGACGATGGTCATGTCTCGCTCCGCACATTTGTCCACGGCACTCTGGAGTCGGTTGTAGAACTCTTGTTTCTCTTCCTCGTCACTGTCATTAGTGGGCGCATAACACTGGATGACGTTCAGCTTGAGCTTTTTCTTGGTTCTAAAGGCTGCTGTGATAATTCTTGGCCCAAGAGGTTCCCAGCCCATCAGCGCTCTCTGTGCCACTGGTGACAGCATGAATGCTACTCCTTCTGTATGGGGGGGGGGGGGGCATTCTCCTCTTCATGACCTGAATACAGAATCATCTCCCCACATAACAGCCTTTTCTGGCCAGACTGCGTCCATCTGGCTTCACTGATACCTAGCTACAAAGCTGGCTAACGAACTCATTCAATGTCTTTCTCCAAACTATCTATATGCAAAAGTTCAAGTAAATAATTATGACAAAAATTACGGACTCTAATCTGGGTCAACCGACTTCGTATAAACGGTTGTTTATGTCTTCAATGAGACATTTAATTACTATTTGCTCGGAGGCTCTCTTAGCCACCCACTTAAAAAAGTATTTCGCCAAGTTTCAAGCTTGTGTTTAGAGAAATATCGGAGATTCTCTTGTTTATATACGCACACACATATATAATACGCATATACACACCTACGGCGCTTCGCGCCAAATGTACATGAGTCATTCCACACTAATGATGACTAAAAGGGGGAATCACTGCTAAAAAAACAAATTCAACTTTAAATGTTAGCACCATTGTTAATTATTGTGTTAATATGTGTAGTTTATAACCTGTAAAAAGAAAAGCAGACCAACATACCAAACTGCCAATAGACAGGTAAATATGAAATATGTCGCTGCAGTGTAACTGCGTTACACTGTGACAGAAATTCAGCTGTGAGCAATGTACAAATCATGCAAAATGTCTTATCAATCATGGCTTACTTGAACACAACAAGGAGAAAGGTAAAAAACAATTCTTGAGTTCTTAGATGCAATTTGTTTTGGAAAGAGGTATATTTTTTCTTCGCGACACCGTAACACAGTTACACCCCCATACTAAAACGTTTTTGTTTCAAACTTTAGGGTAAAAAAATATGAAACAAATATGTAACATATTTACTTTCAGTGGTCAATGACGATGCTAAAGGTAAAAGAGACAAAAACTTGTACTTGCTTTGATGTTATACAACATCAATACTAATCTGTAACTGTGTAACATGGGACACAAACTACAAAGTAACTGTGTTACACCGGGACAGAAATTCAGCTGTGAGCAATGTACAAATCATACAAAATGTCTTATCAATCATGGCTTACTTGAACACATCAAGGAGAAGGTAAAAAACAATTCTTGAGTTATTAGATGCAATTTTTGTCGGAAAGAGGTATAGTTTTTGTTCGCGACACCATAACACAGTTACACTCCCATTATAAAACGTTTTTGTTTCAAACTTTAGGGTCAACAAATATGAAACAAATATTTAACATAAAATGTACTTTCAGTGGTCAATGATTTAAAGGAAGGTAAAAGAGACAAAAACTTGTACTTGCTTTGATGTTATACAACATCAACACTGATCTGTAACTGTGTAACATGCGACACAAACATACATCCATCCTCGGGGGCAAGATTTAAGAACTCAACAAATGCAAAATACTTGGGACAGTGGAAATCATTTATTTCTGACATTCATGTATTTATTCCATACACCCCTCCCCACCACCACCAAAATCCTGAAGCATCCTGACAACCCCAACAAAATTTATGAAAAGAAGTGTTGTCCACGGACGTTGATGGTGGGCGGATCCAAAAGCGTGACATCCTCCACAGAGACCCATGATAATGTCTTCAACATGGGGGAAATGTGTACTACCTCTCATGAACCTTTAAGAACTTCACCAGCGCTTCATCACCATTAGTCTCCAAAATCTGGGAAGAAAAGGCTTTTAAAGTTTTTATGTGATAAACACCAGGAAAAGATTATTAAAAACGCTAGAATGTTTACACTTAATCAAAATTTGTGCTATGGATAAAGGTAAGGTCAATGCAAAGTAAACATATGTGAAAAACGTTTTTTTTTTGTTACATAGTAACAACATAACATGCTACATCATCTTCAGGTAACTGCATTACATGCGACTCGTGAAAAGTGTAATGCAGTTACGCATGTTAGATTTTTATGAAGTAACATGCTTTTACCAGATTTTGCAACTTGAAAACAGCTTAAACGATAAGGTTTCTCTGATAAACGCCCCCCAAAAGGTATCTAAAGCATTATTCTTCGTGAAAACAAGCAGTTCTGTGCACTGCGTAACATGCGACACCAGCATAGTCAATGCATCGCGTCATTTAAACTAGGTATTTCTCTACAATCACGAAATAAAACATGCAGATAACCATGTAAAATAGTAGATAGGAGAATAATATGATCAGTTCCGCTTACCTTTTCTTCCAATGATGTCGTATATCCCAGGATTTGGTACCATTTCACGTTCACCACCTCAAGTCTCACTTTGTGCGTAACTGTGTAACCGCGTGTTGCATGTGTGACACGTCACACTTTATTGTTGTGTACACACTTCCATATGGGTCACTCTACAAAGCTGTGCAGCAAAAAGTGTGACACCAACCATGAAAAAGCAAACTCAATGGGATACTTATTTTTATCATTTTTCTTGAAGATGCATGTCCAAAGTATGATGTTTTGACAAAAAAAAGATAATATATAAATGTGTTTGCATGGATGTGGATGGTAAAGTTACGTGGTACGAAATTTGTTTGATGTAACACGGAAACCAAATACATGGAAATACTGTACAAAAATGAAAGTCAGGATCAAACAAGACGGTTTATTTTGGTTTAGAAACACTTCAAGACAAACCACCAAAAAAAAAAAAAAAAGCATAATAATGAGTTTTGGAAGCAAGCTTGTGCCAAGCACTTAGTGAAAATGAAAAGTCGCTCGGCAGCTCATTTAGTTTACCCACAAGAAGTTTTAAGATATGTAGATCATTTCTATGTAGTGAAACAATATAAGTAACATGCAGCAAATTCACTGACAAGAACATTTTGAAAATAGAGACTTTTGCAGGTGCTCAGGACCATTTGTTTTAAAAATGGTAGTTGATGTAACATGGAAACCAACTTTCTTCATCAGTGAAATTAGTGAACTCTCATATGAAATGAAAGATAAATTTGCAGGGAATCATGACTCTGTAGTCTAGAAAAGCATGATATGAGAGACCAAACCTTAAAAATAGTGAAAATCTTTTATTATGTGCATAGTTTTGTAAAACGAGATGACAAAGTAACGATCTGAATCTTGAGGTTACATCAAACCCAAGAAAACATACTTAGATGTTTTATTTTAACAGCATCGGGATTCCGTAAATGTAGTGATGCTGAAGCACATTTTGAAAATAGAGACTTTTGCAGTTGCTCAGAACCATATGTTTTAAAAATGGTAGTTGATGTAACATAGAAACCAACTTTCTTCATCAGTGAAATTGGTGAACTCTCGTATGAAATGAAAGATAGGTTTGCAGGGAATCACGTCTCTGTAGTCTAGACTAAAAGCATGATAAGAGAGATCAACCATTAAAAATAGTTAAAATCCTTTATTATGTGTATAGTTTTGTATAACGAGATACCAAAGTAACTATCTGAAGTTTCAGGTTACATCAAACACCAGAAAACATACTTGGACATCTTATTTTAAAGGCATTGGGATTCTGTAAACGTAGTGATGCTGAATAGCAAAGTAACAAGAATGAACTTGCTGGCACAAGAAACAATAAAGGCCAGTAATATCTCTGTTTAATCGGAAAAATCACCATTTTCATGCGGTTGACGTAACAAGAATCAAACATGTCGGACGGTCATTCGTATTCCGGTTACGTTCAACATAAGTGAGGACAATTACACTTCAAACGAAGTGTTTGAAAATAAATTCAACGAAAACAGTATTCCGTGGGCCATACATGACTACATAGTGGAATAATCAAGGTCGGAACAAGTCTATGGTGGTCTCATTTGAGTTTAGCAAGCGTCCGATCAGAATGAGTAAAAACCTGGGCTTGATCAAGGAGCAAAATTTCTGTACGATAAATCGTAATAAACGTCCTTCAAAGTCAATGCACAAGATAACAGTATCTAAATCTAAGTATACTGCATGATTTTGGACTTGTCAATAAGTTTGTACTTAAAGAAAGCTTATCTTGAAGGTTCGATACGGTTTGCTCTGTTTCGCGTAACACGCTCGGAAAAACGGAAGCGAAAACAAAAACACACGTGGTTTTCTCTGTTCAAAGCAAGGGAAACAACGGTGTGTGCAAGTATCCTTCCGCGATACACATCGAAAACTAGGGCAAGAAAAAGTCCCCAAAAGTGAAGCGCTTAGTATTAATTGAGCTTGTTTTGTTCAGTTTGACGTAACATTCAAAACAGGAAACGAAAGCACACGTCCAACTTTGAAGCTCAAAATACAGGAAGGACAAAGCTTTTACCAAACTATATACCCTTTTAAACATTCGAAACACATCCGCCATCTTGAAGAACGTGATTATACGAGTATTCATACGCCAGGCATGTCTGAATGGCAAAGTGTGTACTTTGGTTGGTTGTGGAAACGCGTGTTACGTCAATCATGAACTAAATTGTATCTTTATCAAGTGTTTTCTAAAATACTTTTCTGGTTGTAAGATCATAATGATCACTTACAGAAACTGTAAAAAAAACAATATCATTACATATTTTTATATTTTAAACCATAAATGAAAGATCCGCAACACAAGACAGAAGAGGGGTTACAGCTATGTCACAATCGGGACCGCCATTTTCGTGCATCCTCACACACGTTCAGAATAATTAAACATCAAAAGACTTGATATTTTCCCATGCAGTTATCAGTACTATCTCTTTCATCACTCTGAAACAGAATAGTACCGTTCATTGAGTAAAGTAAATTAGCAGATGTTTTTTACAGCCAGTTGAAACTAGGCACCCCTTACGTTGCACAGTTTTGTAGAGTGACCCATATATGGAAACCTTGGGCGAAACGTCATCAAATCATGTGCTAATATGTACCCTTGTTGTGGATGAAGGCTTCCCGCTCAGCAGACGACGGTTTCGTCATTGTTTCATTTTTAAAAATACAGCGTAACTGTGTAACATCTGCGACACCATAACTTAGAAGCCGGTCATCTCTTTATTCTGTGCATATACATTCAATGTGTGTAGTTGTACATCTTTAGTTTTTTAATATGTTAGTGATTTTCGTGGCTTTGTTTGTTCTGTGACCAGCAAGAATGACTTGTAGTTTATTTTGTATGTCCGGAGACGTGTGACGCCGCTTGTTACGCAGTTACGCTCTTTGAAAACAAAAAATTTTACAAAATCCCTTTACTGAAATAAAAGATTTCAGAAATATCAAAGAAAAACAACAACAGTTTCATAACACTGTGCGGTTAAAAGGTTAATTTACGTAACAGAAACCTCTCAAGTAGCCACCAAAGTTGCCTCCTTTCGGTGTTCCTGTTTTGCGCAGCCATTTTGAGTTGAATTTCGCTCTTTTTTCGTTCATAGTTAATAGTAGACTTAACTTTTAACAGTTTCTTTGCTTGACCTGCTTAATCAACATCTGTATAATCCCAGCAATGGTTCTGAGTGCAGTTGGTCGTTTCTTTTGGATGAGAAATGCTGTTAAGTGAGAGCCCCCTAAAAAGTCATCATCAGTGTGGAATGACTCACATTCAGCAGGGAGGTTAGTGTAACTAGACATGATGTAATTTTTATCTTGTTACTTAAATTGTTAGAGGTTTAGCCTGCCCGCCTTTGACATCATGGACATGCCCCACCGCGACCTGTCCTAAAAAGTCCCTTTTATAAATAGAAGGGACTTAAAAACTGTGACAGAGCTAACTTTCTACACTGTTGCAATGACATGAATTGGGGTTACATTAGGAATGCAACAAATTTGATCTGCCTCGACACTTTCTGCAAGTAAGGTTTGATTTGAATAATCCGAAGCCACAGTGTGTGGTGAATCATAAAGTTGAAAGTACATGTCAACACATTTATAAATTAAATGCATAAAAGCTATGGTATATCTCAAATGCCCTGTTCACCTAAACAGTTGCAATTATTATTGTACAGTGAAAAAGTTGTGAAGAAAAAATCCATCCAGTCAGCAAAAGGTCCTTAACGCTTTTCATCCTGATATACACACATTGCTTGACATAAATTTGACTATGATAGTTCATGGCTGGTGCCAGAATAGCTTGGCGCCATGAGGCACCAGCTATTCTGGCACCATCTCTGAACTAAAACAGCTGATCAGTCACCTATCTGTAGTGTAGCCTTCAAATGACAATAATTGTTTTTTAAAAAAATCACCCTCAGAATGTAAAGGGTTAAACCTTCATCAACAAGAGGACCTTTTTCTTACAGACTTTACACTAGGACAATCCTTTGAGAAGCAAGAGACCTGTGCATGTCCAATCAGATGTCACAATATACTGGTGTGGATAATAGTGAGGCTGAACTGTATAAAGTGACTACCAATTTTAAATTGGGGGTTCTTTCTCCGGGTACCCCAGTTCTTCCACCCCCCACCCACCCCCCATGCTTTGGTACCGGTTTCAGGCCACTTTACAAATTTCAAATACAAGCAATCAAAAATCTCTGTAAGTATAGCTGAACTGGCCCTTCGTCTGTCTTGTAGTCTGTACTGTGTTTGTCTTAAATGGCGTAAATCTGTGTCTGTTACGTGAGTGTGCGTGTTGGGTTTCAGTTCGCGGCGCTTTGAGTCGATTCGCCCAAAAATTGAGAAAAAGTGCCTATATAATAACGGTATTATTATTTATTATTATAAATGCACTTTATTTTTTATAATAATGAGCTATGTGCCGTCGCTGAAACTACTCCGCTGAAACCACTTGGTATCCATGTTCCTTTGATGGACGGGGGTCTTGACCGTTGAATTCACAATTTAAAAAACACTTGGATTCTGCATCCACTAGCAGAAAAGGGATTAATTACAAATACACAGATGCCGTGGTGCAAAGACTGGACTTTTCAACATTGTACCCACTTTGCAATTTTATGTTAATTTCAAATAATTTTCACCAATCAATTTTCATAACAGGTTTACAGTATATGCGCATTGAGTTATATCATAAAATAAATATGAGAAATGCGCCATATAAATACTATGTATTATTATTATTTTTATATGGATTTAATAAATTGACCTTATCCAATGCTTAGTTTTACAATAGTATCAAAACTAATTAGGAAGAACAGTAAATCTTTTTTTTTTTAAATCCATCCTTGTAATCTCAATGTGGCTTGAAAAAAGTGGAATTATGCTGTACAAAACACTGTATACTGCCCATGCCATAATCTGGTACAGGTACTTTTAACTTGCAAAGTATATGGTATGGTGTCTCCGAAGTGCACATCAAGATGCTTAAAGCACCGCAAGAATAGAAGCTGGAGCTTTGAAAGCCTGCTGCTACTAATAAAGTACTAAACATTACTTAGTTTATGTGCAGACCTCCACCATGCTATTATTTATTAACCCTATAGCAGCCAACTTATTTTCCTACAAATTCCCCTCTGTCCCCAACTTTTTTTCATTTAACCCATATCCATCTGGAAGACACTTCCAGTCAGGCAATCTGTGAGCTAAGAGGCCTTACAGAGAGTGCCTGCTCAGAGCTGACCGTTTTTTAGGAAATTTTAGTGCACGAGTGGTAGTTGTATAAAAGGCTTAAAACAGTCTCAACCCCACCCTAAAACATTAAGTGTTGCATATCAGCAGATTCAGCATTGAATATACTAGCTATCCATGTAAAAATAAACTGAGAAAAAGAAAACAGAAAAAAATTATTTTAGTGTAAAAGTGAGTTTATTGCAAAAATGTTCACATACCTTGTGTTCAAGTACATTATTTCAATAGAAGGATCCAAAATCACTGCAGCATATATGCCTGTAAAATATACACACTTCTATTTTCTGCCTAATAAAAAAAGAATGAATGAAATCCATCAAGTGGTTTGAAAACTACACATTTTCTATTGACGCAAGGAATAAAATTGTCACGTTGCCAGCCATCTTGAAACCCAGAAAAATCATCGTTGTCTTCCACACTATCGCCGAAAATTTGACGAACTAAATCACTCAACTCATCGTAAACTTGTACATCTCGAATCTCCACCAACTCTTCATCTTCCCCTAATATGTTGTCGTCAGGATCTAATTCAAAATCGCCGCTTGTATCGCTCACGTCCTCTCTCTCACCTGGCTCGGCCATCATGGTCGATGTATTCACTCTAACACGCGGCGAAAATTAGCGTAAAAAAGGCTTACAACTTCCGGCAAATTCTCGGTCGGAACTGGGAAAAGTGCACATATTTCGATGACGTTTAGAGCACTAACCTGTGATGTCATGGGAAGTAGGGGTTTACGTGTACACAGAGGGACACAGGGGAACCACCTAAACTACGCGTCGGCGAGTATACCGTCGGAAAGGGGGGCCTACGCGCGGCGGAGTATTCCGATGGAAATGGGTGTGTACGCACGCGGGCGTATACCGATGGATATGGGTTAAACCAAGTAAAAAAGGGGTACATATTTCAAACTTTAAGTTTGATGTTAATTCTGCTTCAAAATGTACCAAATTTTGACATGATGTTGGAAAATACATACTTTTGTCATTTTAAGTGTCTGTGTGCCACAGTCTCTGTTTACCTGTCATTATATCTCAGTAACAGGTGCTAAACCGTACCTCTGTCAGAAATTCAATCCTGAAAACAACAAACTGGTTAGAAACATACCAGTGGCACCACAGGTAACCATTCTACTCATTCCATCATACTGATCACGCACATATCTCACGACATACCCACAGGTGACAAACAAGTCAGGTAGGTTTCAGAACTGTATTCAATTTCAATGTTTTTGACGTAATTCCAGCTGAAGAAAATATGAGGAAAATATTTTTAAAAGAAAAACAAACTCAACATAGGTCCGAACCATCGCTTGGCCAGTACTACACAGGTCAGAGTCATCTGCCGCATTACACAGGTGTGTACAAGTAGCTCCTCCTCATCATTGATATCACTCAAAATTGGTAAGATCTTCAATGTGCACTGAAATGAAGTTGATGTCTGATTCAGTCATCTTCTCTGACAGAATTTGAACAAATATCATCCAGTAATGCTTTAAATCGAGGGTCGCATTCACTCTCCATGATCAAGTCACGTTGTAAACAAAACAGTCTTGAAAAACACCTAACTTTTGATTTAAAACAAACTCGAAAAGCACCCGCATGTAGCCCTCTAAATGAAAGTAGGCGTATCCCACAATGCCTTTGCTCTGTTAAAAGTTGGAATGGGTGCGAAATGAACCGGAACTGAGTCGAAACTGAAAGTAGGTATGTATGGGTGGAACGGTCTGACAGGGAGTGATATGTCACAGGCAGAACCGGGCTGTATGGTGTAGTTAAAAGGTTAACTTGGGTGTATGAGACATATTTATGTTTCCATTCCACTGGCCCTCACGGGGCCTTCTTCTTAAATAGTGGTAATGGGATTATTAACGTGCGCGCTTGATGATTATACGTGCTGTACACACGACGTTAAGACAAGCACCGTAAATGGAATCTGTACATAAATTTGACTCGATGGGAATGAGGAAAAGTCCACAACTCATTCCTGCCCACCAGGGGATTCAAACCCAGGATCTTACTGCCAGCGCAGTGTCTTATTCACGAAGCTATGAGTATGACCCCAAGTATAAACTCATGCCAAAATTAAGCAAAGAAGACATTCGCTGCCGAAGTTCCATCCCCTTATTAAAGACCACTACTTGTAAAATTCAGTGTGTGCATGCAGCCACTAGTAATGTTTACACACTACGTACAGTAAACTATATAATAGGGTTAACTAAAATGATGTTAACACTTTCCATGTTCTCATACGTAACATGTATAAAATGAACTGAGAAGATCAAATGTGCTATGACCCATTCGAACTACCCAATACAAGTGAAATCATTATCTAGGAGTAGGAGTGATATTATTCTGGTAACCCCAACAGTTTTGTGTTTCCGTTTTGAAATTTACATTCACCATTTGGGCTCCCAGAAATATGACCTCGTCTCACCCAACAAGAGATTTTGCATTTGGTGACTGACAAGGATTTGATCTTCCCTGTATAGACTGAGGAGCAGTGAATGATTACACCCTGAACTTTACCCACCAAGCTGCTGTGTAGACCTGTCCTCGTCTGTGTGGATCTAACACTTTTATTGTATGCTCAGAGGCATTTCGGCTATCATCATTAGGGCTCCAGCCATTTGATGTCAATAACACCCAGTTTGTGTTAACAGTTCTTGTTCATGGAACCACACAGACCAGGACAATACCTGAGTGGGGAAAGCTCGGGGTGTAACCATAAAACACCGACTCAGCAGCCCAGAAAATGTGGGCTACTTCAGTTCTATAGGCAAAAAAAGGAAAAAAGGTACACATCTCTATTTCTGCTTTCTCAACAAACTCTGCTTTATCATGCTGCACCTAAACATTTGTTTTCAAGAGTGCAGGCAGGGGGGGTGGGAGGGGACGGGGGAGGGGGGGGGGGGGAGGAAAGGAAGGGGGGGGGGGGGCGGAGGGGGAGGAGGGGGAGGGGAGGGAAAGCTGTGGTGCTGAGCATACAATGCAATGGACATCATTTGTCATTTGTGTTGAACAAGTAAATGTCGAAAGGGGCATCACTTGTGACATTTGTGTTGAACAAGTAAATGTCGAAAGGGGCATCACTTGTGACATCTTATTCGCCCATGGCTCCGACAGTAGTGTGAGCTGCTGTCGCTAGTCTGCTGTTTTGAGTTCAATGCATTTTCCCAGAGTATATTTTTTTCAATCAGGGCCCCATGGGCGCAAATCCAGCCGAACATACAAGCATGTGGAACATCTCTCCATCATGTCTTTTTGATGGCATAATTGATGTCTTATTTCACTGTCTGTAAAACTTACTGTTGTTACAATCCCTCACGTGTATTCTAGATCAAAGCCTTCTGTTGGATTTGTTTTTCAATGATATATTATCATAACTGATTTAAAAAAATGGATGCAGTTGAATTAAATTTACAACAGTTTAATATTGGTTTGGGTCAGAGAGAGAAGAAACTACTAGGACTTAAGGTCTTTGTTCACCACAAAGTTACTTTTACAGGACAGGGCATCAAAAAGGGTCTGAACAAATTCTGACCCCAGCTGCTACCTTTTAGGGGAGAATCAATCACCTGAGCACCTAGCTCCCCACACAGACAAGAGATTATCAGTGTATATAATTATGTGTGTGTGACAGAAAGAGATGAAACTAGACATTTCCACATATGGGTCAAATGTACTGGGTTTGCCAACATAAAAATTGGACAAGCTAAAGAAATGTGACATCATTCTATTTCGAGTCATCGGAGACATTTAAAGGGGCACTCCTGACCATTTTTAACGTTTCAGTTCGCAAAAAGCTTTTACTGGGATTCAGTATACACACCAACTTAGACAGTGACCACCCTATTGTCCCACCAAATGCTTTCTTTTGTCCGTTTAAAGCGAAACGTTTAAAGCGAAACGAGGCCACCGGAATCTTGTGACTGAACGCATTAACCTTTAGCACTCTGCTTTCCGCTGGCAGTTCTTTTCCCTGCAACTACATTCTTTTTGAGTGGGCTGAACCCAACGCTACCCTACTTACTTCAAAAGCCTACAACTTTTTCATTTTTCTGTGTATATTGTGGAATTTGGCATGTATGTAAATAAATGAATCAAGATTATGTCACAATTCTTCAAACTGTGTTATTATCCTAACAAAAAAAGAAATAATCAGCAGACTGAAAAAGATTATGCTTACTATTCTACTATTGATGACTTTATCCATTATATTGATGACTTTATCCATTACGCACCGTTTCTGCGTTCACTGGCACTCGATTGAGAATCACTCCCCTGTAAGTCACCACCACCCCCAACCCCCCCCCCCCCCCCCCCCCCCCCATCCTTCCCTTGGTCTCAAGTCTTCTGGCAAAAAGCCCAGAAAGTGTTCATCGTCGGAATCTGAGTCCAGAAAGTATTCCAGGATGAATGCTTCTAACTCGTCATCGGCCACCAAGCCGTCAGGACAAGCTCTCGCTTAGAAAATTCCAATCACTTGAACACACTCGAAGGTAGCAAGTTGGCCGATAGAAAACGGAAGCAAGCCTCATTTACATTTTTACAATCACCCATAATCCTGTGCAAAGGCTGGCATATTAACCCTGTGTATTTACCATAGCTGATTACGAGCAGACCTTGCGGTGGCGACACATGTCGCCATCCGTAAATCAAGCAAGATGGCAGCTGGCGACAAATGTGGCCACCAGCGCGCTAAAGGTTAAAAGATTACTTCTGATAGGCGATGGTAGCTGATGTCATAACTATTCTATACGACCTTAGGTCATCTGCAAAATTATAACCAATCAGAGCCAAGATGGCGGATGAACCAGCGAAGAAAAAAAGAAAGTATCAGTCGACTCGCGCCGGCCGACGATGACAGACTCGGAATTGAAGAGAAGAAAGAGGAAGAGAGAAAAGATACCCCTAAGTAGAACTGACATCGGACAAGGGAATATAGAACTTGGCTTTACCACCCATCCGGAATTTGTTGCTTTCCTGCTATGTGAATCAGTAAGTAATCTACAGTCTTCCTATAGTTCTTCGAGCGCTAGTGATTTTCAGAATCCATGATCTTCTGTAGAATTTATCTCTTACTGATTTCGCAAGATTTTAAACCTGTTTTATCATAAAGTTACGAGCTAGTTCAGATTTTATGCTGGAAGGATCTGAAAACTACAGTGTGTGTCAAAACTGCGGCACTGACATCGCTGGTCGTGACACGTTTTTGTCTGTGCGGGCTCTCATTTACTCGATTCACAGAGGTAGTGTTTCTGCTGCGATGGTGCATTTGTCATTTCAAAAGATACTTTCACACTTTCAGTTATGTAGACTTTGATGTGTGAGATGTGAAATTGCAGTGCAGAAAGTGGGTATAAATACCACTGTTCTGTTTTTTTCCGAGGGATAAAGGATCAAAGGTCAAACTAGGCACCATGGACGCTGGCTCAGTCGCGTGTACACAGAGTCAAACAAGCCACGTCCCCAGCAAGATCGTTACTAGTAGCAGATCAAGTGGAACCGGCATTGTGATTTTGACAGCATAGCGAGTATGGGAGGTTTATTTTACATTCTCATGGAAAATTATGTCAAAGGGATGCCGGAGAACATCAGTACTGTATGTGTACACTGACACGTGTGTACACCACACCGATGACCTCGTCTGCAGTACTGACCGGGTTCTGCCTTGTGACATAGGCTAGTAATGCACAAATTCAAAACGAGGCCAATGCAGACGATAATCTGTGCTCTCGTGTACAAAAACAACACACCCTCCAATTCCAAACAATGAATTTTGACATTGGGCATTGTATTTACATCATAAAGCTCAAAGTTAGTACACAAAGGACCCATACATGAATACTGTCAGCAGTATCTGTTCCAGACAGTTTTCTGACTGTTGAGATGCTTGATCCTGGGGAAAATAACTTAACAAGTGTTTTTGATGACTTGAAAGAGGTCACATTTTTTTGCTCGTCAGTATTAGTGACAGTATAGAGGACGATCATGCCATAACTGACATTCTTGTATTCTTGTGATATCATTAGAATAAAACAAGATGCAAGTGTTGTGCACAAACCGACTGCAGGTGCAAAAAATGTCTGAAGACAAAGGGCCAGCAATAATAGTTACATACATGTACCCATAAAATAGTGTTTCGTGAGTGGTCACTGCCTGCAATGCAGACTTACACTGTTAATGTGCTATATGCATTCCAAGACAACACAAAAGTGATCAGACACAGGCAGCTTCAACGCAATCATAATAGGAGTAGAATAGGAGTAGACATTTGACATACTGGCACCTACATTAATCGAACAGATCTATGACCAATGTCCAACACCCAGATGCATCCCTGCACAGACATCTTTTTTGGGTCTGTATCGAGTCAAAGAGCAATAGCTTTACTGTTACTGACAAAACTGACATTTTACATTACTGTCTGTAAAATAGGAAGAAAGAAGGTTTTTATTTTACTGATTTCACTCCTAAAATGCAACATTCAACATGAATTCACACATTTATCTACCTCTTGACCTTTGGAGTGGTCAACCAAATTTAGTTTGCATTGAAAGACCTTATCAAAGCTTGAGCGAAAAAGATTAACAGTCAATAATACTAGTTATTAAAAAAGGTATTGTCAGTGATGATTATTATGCAGAAACGTGCGTATCTGACCTTCTAAAGCCACCTCCGACGCTCTAGTGTTTCAAGCTCTGCGTCAGACTTATGTAAAAAAACAGTACTCTGACGCACTAAGCTTTATCTTTACGCACTGAAAAACGCACCAGTGCGTCATCGTGAACACGTTTCACAGCTGCGCATGCCGAGCTGAACAAAGTTTTTTTGTCAGGGCGCTGAACGCCAAGGCAGCAACAGTACTGTATTTGCAGAAAACTTGTGTAAAAAAGTTTATGTTGACTTAACCATTCTGTTTGTGTGTGTTACAAAGTATGTAATCATCTAAGACTTCAACATTTCTGAGACCTCCTGCTGACCCTCTGGCAACTGTGAACTTAATCTGCTGTGCTCAATCTGACCCCCTATATTTGAGAAAAAAAATCAACAGTGATTGTACCCACACAAGTCCACTTGTTTTGACCTACATGAACAAATTGGAATTGACAAGAAACACGCAATTATCAGTGTATTAACTCATTTTAATAATAAAATAATAAAACATGGTATTTATAAATTATATGGCGCATTTCTCATATTTATAATATAACTCAATGCGCAGGCAAAAACGACACACACACAGTCAGCATGGGGGTATGTACAGAAATACCGTAGAGATTACACGAAAGTCTGCAAGAAAAAGTAAGTTTTTAACTTTGCTTTGAACAAGGGTGGTGGCACTTTTCAGCTCAGTCGGTAAGGAATTCCAAATTAACAACTGTGGTGATGATGGCCCATTGTCCTCTCCATCCCTTCATTCTGTATTCAGCCTAAGCCTAACCCACCATACCATTTTCTTCCCTTGTTTTAATCCCCCCCCCCCCCCCACTTCTTTTAGCGTGTGTGTATGCTGAAAGGGTGTGTGTGTATGTTTGATATTGTGATGCTTGTACTTTTGTTGTAATGTTGTACATATTTTATTACCATTATTTATGTCACTTGATTCCTTGTTTTATTTAATTATCCTACACCAGTGCTGCAAAGAAAAATTTTCATATAAAATCTTTTTTATCTGGACAATAAAGTTTTTGAATCTTGAAGGAGCAGTACATCTGAAAGCGTTCACCGGCAGATTTGAGATGGAACTCGAGAAGTTTCTCTCGATGAGCGCAGTGAGCAGAGGGCTGGTAAGTAATTAGACTGGAGGAAAGGTATGACGGAAGACTGCCATCAAAGTGGCTGTATGCAAGGCCTAGCTATCTTAAATTTTACGCGGGATTGGATTGGAAGCCAGTGAAGGTCTTTCAGTATAGGGGTTAAGTGGTCTTATTTTCGCCTGCGCTTCACAAGCCTTGCAGCATTATTTTGATCTCGCTGAAGATATTGTCTACTGACCTTGATCTACGCGAATTTCCCTGTCATCATTTACCATTGCCTGACAACTGCTCGTGGAAGGGATTATTAAAACTCGGCATGTACAGAGATTACACACATAACTGATATTCATCACAGGCCAATATTAGTGCAGAGGCAATGCTAAAAGTCCATTTAAAATTGATTGATTGTACATTGCTTAACGTCCCGACAGCAACAAGGCTTTCTCAGGACGTGCCTGCACTGCTTGTGAAAAAAAAACTAAACAGAAAATTGAATGTATGTCGCCAGCCGGTCAAATACATTAAATAAACCTACAACATGGGGCATAAATAAAGCTAAGACCATTTAGCAACACACATCCAATATCAAGAGCTACAGGCAGTGCAGACAGTAGGGAGAGTTTTAAAAAGGCAAATACAGATGAATGGACCTCGGGTAGACAGAAACACATGCCCCAGAATAGAGAGAAAAACCCACCCTGTGGGGCTGACCAGGGTGACCCTGGGAACTAAAAAATACCTAACCCCACCCAAGTCCCCCAGGGCAGACCCGGGTGGGGGTCCATTTAAAAGTTGGCTCACGATTTCTACACTGGTGGATCGGGAACACTCCATCTTAAAAGTTGGCTCACGATTTCTACACTGGTGGATCGGGAACACTCCATCTTAACCCATTTAGCCCCAACGCCTTACACCAAGAGATGGATTGACCATGTTAATTCTAGGGTAGAGCCAGATAAGCTTGGCGCATTAACCCATATCATACTGAGGCTAAAAGCTTCAAATGTGTACACTGCCATTAGATATGCAAGCTACATTATAGTACTTACAGATAAAGATATAGACCAATGGCTTTATTTCAAAGGTGGTGCCAGAATAGCTTGGTGCCTAGAGGCGCCAAGCTATTCTGGCACTACCCTTGAACTATTTTAGTTAAATTTATTTCACACACTGGTGTATTCCGAATGATAAGGGTTAAGCTTTGGCGCACTACCCTTGAATTATTATTGTAATCCATCTCCTTCAAAAGGTACATGATAGTCCTTAAGTAGCACCTACAAAATTCGGGAAATGTGGTCTTGGGGTTAAATGGGTGAAAGTGGTACTGTTAGTGGCATGTGGTGCATGCAGCCACTGGTCGTCTAAAGTTACAGTACTGATGGCTGCATGTACAAGGGGGTTAAATATATAAAGTTAAGGTTAAAGAGCTAATCTCATCCTGAGCCATTTCTACTACTATTAATTAATACGGTCTTTCTTACAATTCTATGCGCTTTCAGGATGTGTGCAAGTAAACATTACAGAAAGGTGAAAAAAAAAAAAGATCAACACTTAAAAACAAAGTCATTTGATGGAACATGGAAGTCTGACATTACTTTGACTCAGTAATGGGTGGAGAAGTTCCACAGTGATTTCTTGAACAAAATTCTGACATCACTGGTATTTTGAATTTATTTATTCAAACACACACATGCGCGAGAGAAGAAAAAGGGGTGGGGTGGTCAACTGTAATGGGCTATTACTTTTGAAAAGACAACATAATTAGGTGTACAGGCAAGCCTCAAAACAAAGACAATGAGGCTGAACGCAACCAGGGAAGAACCAGTCTTGCTTGCTGGCACCCCATTGGAGGAGGTGGAGTCCTTCACCTATCTCGGGAGCATCATAGACAAAAAAGGCGGCACTGATGCAGATGTCAGAGCACGAATCGGTAAAGCCAGAGCAGCCTTTCTCCAGTTGAAAAAAAGTGTGGAGTTTCAGAGAGCTGTCACAACACACCAAAGTCCGGATTTTCAACTCCAATGTAAAAGCAGTTCTCCTATATGGAGCAGAGACATGGAGATTGACAAAAACCACAGTCAACAGAGTACAGACCTTCATGAACAGTTGCCTTAGAAGAATTTTGAAAATCCACTGGCCAGAGAAGATCAGCAACGTCAGACTCTGGGAGAGAACAGAGCAGATAACAGCAGAGAATGAAATTGGGCGAAGAAGATGGGGATGGATCGGTCACAGTCTGAGAAAGCCAGCTTCCAGTATCACTAGGCAGGCATTGTCATGGAACCCCCAGGGAAAGAGGAAAAGAGGTAGGCTGAGAAACTCCTGGCGTCGAGACCTCCAAGCAGACATCAAGAGACTGGGAACCACCTGGAGTAGAATCGAAGGAGAAGCACAGGACAGGAGTTGCTGGAGGTCTCTCGTCGACGGCCTATACCCGGGTAGGGGTGACAGGCGTAAGTAAAGTAAGTACAGGCAAGCCTCAGTACTAATGTACGCTAGTTCACAGAAGTATCAGATAGTACACAGACAGGTCTCTGGCTCGGAAGTGCATGCCTTTTGACCTAAAACGGCCCATGTTGTCCCTAGGCATTTGCTTATGGGGCGTTCTTCTGAACAATTTAAGTACAACAATGACAATAACGTAAACAATGCAGGCCAACCTTGACTCCCAGACACTGTGCTATACTGAGGCGAACCTGATCTCTAACATAAAATTGCAATTTCAAGGTCAGATCTCTCCCCTCCCCAGGCAGAACTTACAGCAGAAATGACATCGGCCAAAGTCTGAACTACTTCTACCTTACCTTGACCGACGGTAAGCCGTAGGGGACCATGACTGAGAATCCATGCCTCTGGCAGATGGATGATTTTAGTTGAACTATCAATTACTCAAGGCGTCATGCTGCCTAAGGCTAGTATGGATCGCATCAGCCTAGATATCATGATTATCAGAATATTAATACTTAGTCTGAGTAAGAGAACAAAAAAATCCTGCACTACTAGTACCATAACAACTAACACAACCATACTGTAGAATCTGCCATGTTTAGCATCACACCTAAATCAGTCAAAGGCCCACTACCGCCATAACTGTTCAAAGATACACTTCTGTTAAGTGTAACAAACAGTTACGAAACGCTACACACAGGTCTAGTTATGGTTCATTTAGACACGGGAAAATCCAGTTCAGCACACATCGTCTTAATATCAAGTAACCTGACAATGACTCCACTCTGTTCTATAAATACAGTGCTATCAGTTCGAGAAACAGCTAAAATAGTTTTAAACTCCAACTGCTGTACAGAATAAATAAGTGTGATTACGCATGTACTGTTGCTGCCTGTCCAAACTGCTGTTAGAGTTCAATTCATTTGTGTCGACAAGACATAACAAACGGTGCAGAAACGTGTCTTGAGATTTATGTGTAATGGTACTTTAAATATGAAATGCAGCTAGCATACTATATCAAACGTGGGTGATACTGTGTTGACATAGTACTAAATGTACGTGTCACAATGTTTTAATGGAAGTGCTATTGATACAAAGTTTGAAAAAGTTTTATTACGAGTTTCTGAAAAGTATGTGTGTTCAAACCCCCCCCCCCCCACCCCCCACCGGGAGGCTGGCCAGTAACCTGTCAGCCCCCCCCCCCCCCCCCCCCCCTTCATTAAGCGAACTACCAGGTAGTGCTGAACGTGTGTCAACTCGCACACAGGCAAACATGTCCAGGCAGCCACGGCATACTATATCAGTCAAATGCTAGATAGTCCACCTCACATGCTGAGCCGGTATGGAAGAAGTTTCTGAATGTGGGAGTTGGCTGAACATTACAGTTCAAGAGACAGATCGGCCATGGTAGGAGTCCAAGGGTGGCGGTGAATAGCCGGAGCCAGGCCATCCATCTACTTGTAATGCATCAATGATCAATGAGTTTGTGACAGCAAAGGCGCAGCACAACAAATTAGTAATAAACGATCCTCCGCCGCCTAGAGACCTACAATACAATCTTTTCGCGGTCGCCCCATACAGGTCGGACTGTGTACCGCCTTGACGTGCCAACGTGGTGGCGGTATACTGATATATCTTTCACATGCAGCGCCAACAGCGGAAGATCAATCGACCAATGAAACTCAAGTGTAGCGCTGATTAGCTTGGTGCTGCGGCAGTATTTACCTAAAAAAGCTACGCAGTAACACTCACAAGACACAGATCATACATTCACCGTCTTTCAATCAGTCTTCGACGATCTTATGTGTACTGTCCCAACAGCAATCTATACTGACGAGCAAAAAATGCGACATTTTTGGAATCATCAGTGTTTCCGATGATTAAAAAAAAAATGTCGCATTTTTTTTTGCTCGTCAGTATATGTGCACTGACGGATGACATGTTAACTCAACAGCACAGCTGCCGGGAAATTAACTGTTTGCTTTTGGGGCCCTACTGCAAATGCAGTAAGTGACATACAGACGAAAGAATTCAACACGTGTGTAATGGGTGTGTATGCTTGCGCAGAATAGCATTTGACACAATCACACAATGACATGCCCTGACAAACATGAGCAACCCTTTCACTGCCGGAATACACAAAACAACACCCTAAAGCAAGTGATGTAGCTACTCATGAGACTCCTGTATATGCGGGGCTCATGAGGATCTGTGACTTTTGTGGCTTCCATCTGTATGCCTCAGACAGAACGCGTTAACATGTAGTGAATCTGCAATGGCTCTTGAGAAATCAAGTTGAATGATCACGAGCCTTGAACACTCACGTGTGTAGCCAGGTTGCCATACCCACTGTGATACGGAACCGGAACTTTTTATTTCACACAAGTGCACATGTGCGCAGTAGATGAATCTACCCCCCCCCCCCCCCCACCCCCACCCTTCCCTGTTCAACTTTTCTAAGTAACTAGAAACAAACAAGATAAATGTAATTTTGAAGCAACATCAGTTTTTTTGGGCCGGGATCTCAAGTAATTGTCTAGAAATCATTATGAATGACGACATTTACCTTATGAACACCTAAAAAGCGAAATTAGCAAGTGAAGAAACCTAAACCAACAACGTAAAACACCAAGCAATCAATAATTATTCAAGTACAAACACTGTTGACTAGCTGCTATGTTTGACACCTAGTGCCAATACTTCAGCATTAAACTGACCCCCAGCTATTGTAACAATGTAAATCACTAATAAAGTCAGGACGTGCACATGTAACGTGCCTTCTTGCACTGACGCGTGTACTTCCAGTGAACTGTGCTCGATGTTTTCTGAAAAGCTGACTAAACACACGAGACAGACCATGCAGTCAGATGGGAAAAGGACCTTTCGACATGCAAACGCCACACGCTATAGTCTGTTTCATTATGCAGCCAAAACTTGACGTACAGCCTGCGAGCGTGAGCGTGCTTATCGGTACACACGGTGGACAACCGACGAACTATCATGTGAATTTTTACATTGTTCCCCGCTGAAAATCTGCACATTTGCTTATTGTATCGACAACAGAACTAGACGGGAAACAAACACCATCCATCAAAACGTGATATTTAAAGACGACTCTTCCTATGCTCATTAATTACATATAATCAGATCGAGCCAGAATCAAATCTACAAAAATATCTTATTTCCAACGTTTTTCGTGCGAGTGACAACAGAAACGCGCTGCTAACACAACAAATCCAACAATAAAAAGATGTGGATCGATAGTAGCAGTTGCATTATATATATCTTAATACGAATTTGTGTATTTTTAATCATTGCGTCTACAAACACCAACAATATGTACGGAAACAACCTTTCACGAGGATTTTTAATATAATATGTGTATTATGAATGAAGAAAGCAACCGTTCCTTTGTCCCGTAAAGTGGTAACCTTCTCTGTTATCATAGGTTTAACAGCACACTCTACCCCGATTATGAAACAGACTATAATACAAAACCTCCGGGAGGGAGTGATACGGGAGGGGATGTGAAGGTGTCGGGACAAGTTGGGCATACGATACGACGATTATCAAGCGTAAAGGGCGGACGAGAACGAAGGATGTGGGGGGTTGTGACACTACACACAGGATAAAGGAGGTTGGGTACTGAAGGAATAAGTCATGGTAGTGAATGATGCTGTTAGACTATAACGAAGACAGCGAGTGAGAAAATAAATACGATTAAACTTGGATGAAATTTGACGTTCTTAAATTGAACAGGTGGTGGAGGGTACACAGACGTAAGAAACAGGTAATATATCCATATCTGCTGAGACTATAAGGTGTTGTATCCAAAACTGGTACGAAGAACAACAAACGACACAATTTATAACGATCAACTCCAAAAATTTCACACTGAATATGACTGATCCAATCACTGATCAACGCACAAAATGTAGAAAATACTGGAACAAAACTTGATAATCCAACACAAGGAACAAAAGCCACTGTCAGCTATAGCTTGCAGTAATATTCCAACAGCGCAGGCGTGATATCCACTGTACACAAACAAAAGCATGTGGCCTAAATTTTGCCGCCATTTCCTCTTGATCGAAATGAGCACAACGCTGCCTGCACACAACACGTGTACATTCACCAGAATATGAACAAAATCACACAATGTATCCATCGAATACTCACATAAATGATCAAATATGAGTGTTCAATAATCCAGATGGACGTTTAGATACGTGAAAGCGTGATAGAATTCCTCGTGTTTCGACGGCCTTCTTACATCCTTCTCACTGTACAGTCGCAGGTGGAATGCGCTGAGGCCGATCACGAGACGCAGCGCTTCGCTAAAAATAAAATCGCTCAGCCGAGTGACGACGCGAGCGCCGTCTACGTAGCGCGCGCTGCGTCTGCATTCAGCACAACGTGCGCCCGTCTCCACTGCGTCGATTTTGTTTGGCGTAAACATAGTAGCTGGAAAGAGGGCTGATGTAGTTTGAAACCCTAGAGGAAAACGTAGAACTCTGTGACCAGTTTCGTCACGACTGTCTTATAAAGTTCTAAAACACAAACTCTTGTTTACTGAACTTTTGCAAAAAAGGAAGAGGGGCAAAAATGTAGAAATGAAAACGTTGAAATAAAATTGCCTTCTTGAAACGTTCAGTTATGATTGTGTCCTCACTGAAGTCAACTTTATCTAAAGCAGACAGTACTGCCTGTCTGCAGTCTGCAGTCTGCAAATAAGTCACATACAGTGTTTTACAGCGATAACTTAGGCATTTCATATAAATTACAAAATCAAAACATCGGTGAGGAGCTACTGGAGAGTTTGAAACATTGTGATATGAAGTTATGTGACGCCGGGTAACGGCATATTCAGCATAAAGTCTAATTTGAATTTGAATAAATTTTATTGTCCACTAAAATACAGTACACACAGTTACGATATATAACAATTATAATTTTGCATTTCTTGCACAGACTACACACGGACTACTGAATACATGAAAAATACGATAACCCATGCTTGTCTGTCAAATTTAAAGCAAAATGTGTTTTCATTCAAGACTGAATGATCTGCTCATCGCTTCATGTACCTTTTTGGTGTCGGTAGCGATTTTAGTCGCGATGATTCCTGCAGGAATCATCGCGACTAAAGCCGCTGCCGACACCCGGCATAGGGTGATAGTTTGGCCATAGAGGCTTTTTTTTTTAACTGCATCTGTACATGTCCATGGCAATGCTCTTGCATGCACAGAGTTGCCTCATTGACATCTACGACTGGAAAGAGGATGCAGAGATTACAGATAGCCTTGTCGTGAGTGTCAACTTCTGCCTGTGCGGCAGACCCGGGTCGAAATCGTAATCACCTTAGGTCGAACGCGATGTAGACCTGCAAGGGGTATGGATTCTAGTATGCTCATGGTTACTTCTTACTGTACATCGGTTTTCTTGCAGTTGAAGATTGTTTGTTTGTTTGCTTGTTTGTTTGTTTGTTTGTTTGTTGCTGGTAATGCATCACTTGCAACAGATTCAGTGGAAAGAAAAGCCTGCATCGTGTACAGGTACTATTACTTACCACTGTTCTGGTTTATCAGGAACACATTTCAATAGTAAATATAACTCACTGTCTCGTGGACTTACTCCACTGCCGACATGGACCTGAATTTGTACTACATACCGGCCTCTGTGATAACTAAGACATGGCATTATACTAAAATACTGGGACAAAGGCTTTGCCAACATAAATTACACCGAACGCAGTTGCCGCCAATTCTTTATATCTGCAAGAGGCATATATTGTCCTGGGCCTCAGCAGCCGCTGGGTCTCGGCGTCATAATATGAATGTAACTGGGGCCATTCGAATGGATCTGCGCCAGCACAGGATGCCGATTGGCCTCAGTTACATTTTCAGACAAGGGAGGGCATGTGGTGTTTCGTTTATGGCTGAATAAATCAATTTCGACACAAAGGCAATGCCGGCGATCCAGTGCTGATAATCTGATTAGCAAGTACGGCTTTAACCTGTTCATAGCCGAGAAAATTTGAACGTCACCCAACTGCAAGAGGTATAACAGATCCCCACAAGCCCCCGCAGTTGCCAGGGCTTATGAGGATCTATGCCTCTTGCTGACAAAAAAAAAAAAAAAATTGATTCCGTGTTTCTGGGCCAGCTTGTAGTGTTTGTGTGCGTGCGGCGTGTGTGTGTGTGTGTGTGTGTGTGTGTGTGTGTGTGTGTGTGTGTGTGTGTGTGTGTGTGTGTGTGTGTGTGTGTGTGTGTGTGTGCCGGCGTGTTTGTTGTTGTGTGTTTGATTAATAAAGACTGCAAAAACACTGAAGTATCAGCGTCAGCAGGCACTGAACGGGTTAAAGTAAACTGATAGAATTAACGTTCCGTTGTTTGATCCTGCTCATGAGACGCTAGCAGGGGGCGAGATAGCACATAGAGAAGGAGCTTTGAGCAATACAGACCTGTAAGCACGTATAACATTGAATCAACACCTAAAATATCCTAATTTCTGTGAGTAAATGCGGTACCGCCAATGCCTTAACACCTGCTCACTCGCTCCTCAAGAAGAACACAGACGTAAACTGGATATCGTGATTTTGTGCTGACACCTTAACTTTGTCATCGTATTTTTGTAATGTAATTTCTTGGAGGCTCGTGCGGTTAAATGCTTTTGACAATGTCGTTTGGTGCAATGAATGAATGAATGAATGAATTTTGAAAGTCCATGTACTAATTTATACATTATATAATCGCTACCACTCCGGTCTAAATCACTAATTTTCCGAAAGAGATAATGAAAAACACTTTTCAACTCATTCAGCCCGACGCACGTATTTCCCAAATGTTGGAGACGTCATCTAACGACTATCCACCTGTTGCAGGAGATGGATCGACCATGATAATTCAAGGGTAGTGCCAGATTAGCTTGGCGCCAAGCTAATCTGGCACTACCCTTGAATTATAACGGTATAATAACGGTATTATTATTATTATTATTATTATCATGGTCGACCCATCTCCTGCTGTAATGTGTCAGGGCCGAATGGGTTAAACTGTCTCTTTGTGGGCAGAGTTAGAGACAGACAGACAAATAGGCCTTTGGATTGCCTGGTAATCTGAAAGACAGAAGGACAGGCTGCGAATGGGCTGGGGATTGGGAGAAGCGTGTGAGAGGGTGGTGGCCGGGGTGGAGGAGGGGGGAACCACTGGGATAGCGACATGTAAAAGAAAAAAGGGGAGGTGGATAGGGAATAGGGTGTTACAGCTCCAACAATTTTCACGTCATATCACGTTTATGCGATTGCACTGTGAAGCTCGCAGTGGTTTCGTGACAAATGAAATATCGTCAGCCAGCCCCAAAATCAATACATGCTGACAGATACCTCACATATTAAACCTGGATCGCTACCTCAATCTGGGGGTGCAGAAAGAGCCGATGTAGCCGCAAGAGGCATACATTTTCATGAGCCCCTGCAATGCAGGGGCTCATGAAAATATATGTCTCTTGCAGTTGGGCGTGGGTTTGGCTGTGCAACTAAGGTTATGTGGGTCTTCTTTTTCTTTAAGTCTATCTGCTTGTATTTATGACGACCTTTGTCAACTGAAGGACGCTGTGTCCTAAATGTTTTGTCATACCTATTATTTACACAGTTGTTTTTGCGTTATTTGTTGTTTGTTTTTGTTTGGTCTGTTTGTTAATTAAACCCCTAGTTCCTTGGGCGGTTAGGTTAGTTTCGTGAGTTAACGCGACCCGACTCCAGACAGTAAAGGGTAAATATGTCGCACTATCTCCCTTTTTTTTTTTTTTTTTTTTTTTGTTGTACATTTGTATTATAAGTATGTCTTACAATAATGCTTGACGAAAGGGGTGATATAAATTACGAAGTTTTAATGTCGTAAATGCCGGAAAACCTTTTCTGTTCTTCTTCTCCTTTGTACGCAGGAGAGCTCCGTCGGGTCGTTACGTTCAAAGGCGGGGCAGTGGAAAACCTCTGGTTCGTGTGCCTTCCGACATGGATTGTAAAAAAAAGGGTAGAAACATCTTAGCTGAGACAATACAACACTGATTCATAGCCCGTTGCTTTCATTGCCGCTGAATGTTAGCAAGCAAAGTCCGCCGCTAGAGCAGATCACTTTAAGCAAGCTTCGTTGGTTTATGACGTGACAGCGAGTGAGCGGATTAGTTATGTACCTCAGTGTCGGCTTTCTGTCGCCGGGGAAAGAGTAGGAGGTCTGCTCCAGGCAATATAAGGTTAACTCATTCGAGACAAACGGCATCCGGATACGCGGCTTCAGCCGCGTATCTGGATGTCTTTCGTCCTAAATGAGTTATTAGGCTTGTCTCAATAGTGCTGCACAAAAGTGCTAATTAAATTTCAGTCTGAAGTTCAGTTAGTAAACGTCGTAAAATAGATTTTCTTCTTCTTTAGTATGCAGGCGAGTTCCGACCGACGACTCGTGCAGGGGTAAAGGTAAGACTGAAAACCTCCGTTCATTATTGTGTTCGCCAGGCCGTGTTCGCCGATTAAAGAGTCCGAAATAGCTCAGGCGGTTAAACGTCGGAGCAGGAGAGCGAAGGGAGTCGCCGGGTCGTGGGTTCGAATCCCGTCCCGGCCCCGGTAGCTGGACTCACAATCCAGGGGGAAAAACGGATTTGTTCAATAGCATGTCCGTTGAGTAAATGTCCTGGTAAATCAAAGTGGCACAGTTGGAGTGCGCCTGAGTTGATCAGTGTTCAGGTCGTACTCCATAGGCAATAGATTTCCCTGTCCCCCATAACCCGCCCGTCAGGGTCGTCCATCGGTGGGCCTCGGTGCTGTGGACGTTAAACCCGAATGAACTAACTGTTCGCCGATTCAAGTGAACTAAAGAAACCGGTTAGAAATGTCTTTAGTGGAAGCATGACAACCGTCATTGAGAATCCGAGCTATCGGTGAATTTTACTGACCAGTCCGCAACGCCCGCCCTACATGCGTCGTTAGTTCAGTGCGGGTGTGTTATGTATTTTCCTTCAAATCTTATTTATTTCAAGTAAGTAATTTATTTATTCGATTCCCCCCCCCCCCCCTCATATTCATTCGTTCGTTTGTTTATTCATTCTATTTTCGTAAGTATCCAAGTAATTGGGTTGACGTTTAATAGAGGACCGCAAGGGCTCATTGAAACATACGCGACTATTTCAGATTTGGCCAACCCGGCTGAAGCCGCAAGCATGGTCAAGTAGGCCTACTGTGGGCGTTCATACTGTACCGCCCGGCCGGCGCACAAGAGCAGGGCCGGTTGGTTCAGGTTGCCGGGTGTACTAGAAAACGTCCTCGGACCGACGTATGCCTGGCCGATAACCTTTTTCTTACTGAGTACCACTATCAGTCGGCAATAGAACCTGTTGCACATTCAAGTTCCATGGCAAACTGAAGCAGCTTTGGTTGATAGACCGACCCTGGTAACTCACGGGTAGTGCTTGATTCGCTTGACGCCTGAAAGGGCTTCAAGCGAATTAAGCACTACCCGTGCGATACCATGGTCGACCCATCAGGGAGTGACGTCTGGCCAAGACTATTACGGTAAAAAAAAAAAAAATTTACTTTTCAATTGGCGATCGATCATGCGGCTTCTTTTCTCTTTCAGCTTAGCAATACTGACTGGCCGCCGTTCCAACGCCGGTTTGAGTTAGTTGGATTTGGGGATGAAAGGTCTGACTACACAAGCCGCACTCCAAGTACTGAGTACAGATGTTCACTGTAGCTCTGAGTATTGCAGGCCCGGTTCATGAGTCACACGGTCGGTAGTTTTATCACCCAGGAGGCCGTGTCACCGCACATTACGGTGCACACGCGTTCCGAGCGTGTAGTTAGGCGTGTCACTCTGTGTGTACTTACGTACATTTACAACTTTGCAACAGTCAGGCCAGCGTGCATTCGCCGTCTATTAACTGAAACCTTTTCAACATGGTGGGGTAGAGAAATGCATTTTCACGATGCATATAACAGTATGACAGTATTTCTTTCTCCTAGTCAAGACTATGTCCTGTTTTACCGCAGTGACTAGCAAAAATAAATTCTGTACATAGATACACATCAGTCGTGAAAATGAATTATTTCTCTATCCTAGCCTGTGTTTTTCGATACTGTGTTGATGTCTGCTGTTGATATCTTTACCTTTGTCGTGCCGACAAAGTCAACACTGTCAGCAGACGGAATGAGCTGCAGTAGCTGACTTGACAATGGAAACATCAATCAAACGAAGTGTGACAACAACAATAATACCGCCACCGCCACCACCGCTACCAACAACAACATTTTAAACTCTCTCTTGGCTTGACTTCGCGAACGAAGATTCTATAGGGCTTGCCCACGTCGTCTGCAGGCATTTTCGTGGCTGCGGAGGCCAATCCGGGACAGGCAGGTTCGACCGCAGTCGGCTGCAGGGGAAGGTCTGGTAAGGGTTCTGAGTTACGACAACTCTGTTTTTTCTTCTGAGCCGCTTGTCCTTAAGGTTAGCTCTGCGAGAGTCCTCAAAGGAGACGGCTGCCTTGTGAATGGTGGAGCGCCAGGTGTCACGGTCCGCAGCAAGCGAAGACCACTGGCGGTGGTCGATTTGGCAGGCACTAAGTGACTTCTTGAGACCGTCTTTGTATCTCTTCTTTGGTGCCCCTCTGTCTCGGTGTCCAGTGGCGAGCTCGCCGAACAGAGTGATCTTGGGTAGGCGATGATCCTCCATCCTGGAGACGTGCCCCGCCCAGCGAAGCTGTGTCCGCAGCAGCAAAGCCTCGATGCTCACAGTTTCCGCCTGTTCAAGGACCTCGACGTTGGTGACATAGTCACTCCAGTGAATGCCCAGGATGGTACGCAGGCAGCGCTGGTGAAAGCGTTCGAGGAGTCGTAGTTGGCTGCGGTAGAGGGCCCAGGACTCGGAACCGTACAGCAGGGTGGTGAGGACGACAGCTCTGTACACGCTGATCTTGGTGCCTTTTTTCAGCTGTTGATTGTGCCACACCCGCTTGAATAGTCGCCCGAAAGCACTGTTCGCTTTTGCCAGCCTGTTGTCCAGCTCCTTGTCCAGCTTGGCGTCTGACGTGATGATGCAGCCAAGGTAGGTAAACTGGTGTACAGACTTCAGTTCGGACTCGCCGATGGTGATGTGGGGAGGGCGATGCTCTTCCTTGGGTGCCGGCTGATGGAGAACCTCTGTCTTTTTCAGACTGACCTCGAGTCCAAAGAGCTGGGCAGCATCTGCGAAGCAGGACGTAATGCGCTGCAAGGCTCTCTCTGTGTGTGCAACGAGGGCAGCGTCATCAGCGAAGAGCAGCTCACGAATCAGTTGGTCTAGGGTTTTCGTGTGGGCCTGCAGTCGTCTGAGGTTGAACAGGCTGCCATCGAGACGATACCTGATGTACACTGCGTCGTCATCGTCGAGGTCCACTGTGGCCTGCTTCAACATCATGCTGAAGAAGATGGTGAAGAGAGTCGGTGCCAGCACGCAGCCTTGCTTCACGCCGTTGCGAATGGGGAATGGTTCTGAGAGGTCACTGTTTAGTCTGACCTGGCCTTGCTGGTCCTCGTGGAGCTGGACGATCATGTTGAGGAACTTTGGGGGACAACCTAGTCGCTCCAGGATCTGCCACATACCTTGCCTGCTCACAGTGTCAAATGCTTTTGTTAGGTCGACAAACGTTACGTACAGCCCTTTGTTCTGCTCGCGGCACTTCTCCTGAAGCTGTCTCAGCACAAAGACCATGTCGGTGGTACTCCTGTTGGCTCTGAAGCCACACTGGCCCTCTGGGAGGTGGTCTTCAGCGATGGCAGGTACCAGCCGATTCAGGAGCAACCTTGCGAGAATTTTCCCGGCAATGGACAGCAGGGTAATTCCACGATAATTAGAGCAGGCAGACTTCTCTCCTTTGTTCTTGTACAGGGTGATGATGACTGCATCACGGATATCCTTTGGTAGTGTTCCTTTTTCCCAGCAGCAGAGAAAGAGGTCGTGGAGCTTGTTGTGCAGTGCTGGGCCTCCATGTTTCCAGATCTCTGGCGGGATTCCGTCAATGCCTGCTGCTTTGCCACTCTTGAGCTGGTGGATGGCTGTGAGGGTCTCTTCGGCGGTGGGCGGTTCGTCCAATTCAACCTTTAGTGGAAGGTGTGGGATTTGGATGATGACTGTTTCTTGAACAGTGCGTTCAGCGCCGAAGAGGTCCTGAAAGTATTCCGACCAGCGGTTCAAGATGGAGGTATTATCTGTGAGGAGTGCCTGTCCATCAGCGCTTCGCAGGGGACTTTGTACCAGGTGCCTAGGGCCATACACTGCTTTCAGTGCTTCGTAGAAGCCCCTGTAGTCACCGTTGTCAGCGCAGAGCTGGGTCCTCTGTGCGAGTCTGGACCACCACTCGTTCTAAGCTTGAGCTGGAGACTGCTGCAGATGAGGCGGAAAGCAGACTTCTTCACAGGGCAGGAAGGCTGGGCTAGGTGGGCCTGGTGGGCGGCTCTTTTTTTTTGCTAGAAGTTCCTGGATCTCTACGTCGTTTTCGTCAAACCAGTCTTTGTTCCTCTTTCTAGCAAAGCCCAAGACTTCCACAGAGGATTTTACAATAGCAGTTTTCAGTTGTTCCCAGAGTGTTTCAGGGGAGGAGTCTGCTGGATCAACTGTGTCTTTGAGCATGCGCTGTAAATCGGCCTGAAGGGCAGCTTTCTTGTCGTCACGCTGAAGGCTGGCAACATCAAGCTTTTTCTTGTGGGGGCCCCCTTTCTTGGGTTTCAGCTTGAGGCGGAGCCTGAGTTTGCAGCGAACAAGGCAGTGGTCAGTGTGGCACTCTGCGCTGGGCATCACTCTGGTGAGGAGGACGTCACTGCGGTCCCTCTGACGCACTAGGACATAGTCGATAAGGTGCCAGTGCTTGGAGCGAGGATGCATCCAGGTGGTCTTTCGACTGTCCTTTTGCTGGAAAGTAGTGTTGGTGATGACAAGTTGCTGCTCTGCACAGAGCTCCAACAGTAGGCGACCATTGTCATTGCAGTTCCCAACGCCATGCTTGCCGAGGACTCCTTTCCAGGCTTCAGAGTCTTGGCCCACTCTGGCGTTGAAGTCGCCAAGGATGATGACTTTGTCGTCTGCAGGGGTGCTCTGCAGGAGGCTGCGCAGGTCAGAGTAGAACTTATCTTTTTCTGCAGGCTCTGCCAGGAGGGTTGGGGAGTACACACTGAGAAGGGTGACGTATTGCTGGTGTCTCAGTGGGAGGCGCATGGACATGATGCGGTCGGAGTGACCCGTTGGTAGGTTTTCCAACTTAGTCGCAATGGGGGTCTTCACCATGAAGCCCACACCTGAGAGCCGTCTTTCTGATGCAGGCCTGCCTGACCAGTAGAGGGTGTAGCCAGCGCCAAGTTCTTGGAGGCTGCCTTCCTCCGGAAGGCGTACTTCGCTGAGAGCGGCGATGTCGATGTTTAACCTCCGCAATTCATGGGCAATGAGGGCGGAGCGACGTTCAGGGCGTCCGCTGTCTGCTGTGTCGAGCATGGTTCGGATGTTCCAACATGCTACGTTGAGTCCGGTCGTGGTCGTCATGAGAGTGGATCCATTGTTTTTTCTTGTTTTCTGACCGCATGAGAAGATGCCCGTTGACCGCGGCTAGCCAACTGGGGTTACGAGGGGATGAGCTTTGGTTAGGCCACCTTTTCTAGGCCCCTCTCCGTGTGGAGCAAGCAGTGCTGTCCCTAGAGAAGGCTGCTTGGTCGTTCAGGGTGTGCCGAGTGACGTTGTCATCCCCAGGTCAACATCAGACGACCAATATCCTGAACCGCCTGCATGCAGGTTTGAGACTGCGGCTTCCAGTGACATCTTTCACCTGCCGTTTTGCCCCTTGCCCATCGCTACAGGACTTGGAAAGTTCAGTGTCATAGTCCGTGGGCGTTTCCTAAAGCCTGCGCGGTGGAGCTTTTTGGTGGAGTGCAGTGTGCGCAGTACTGGCCCCACCCTTTAAACCCTTGGTTCGTTTGCCATGGCCTAGCAAGCTGGGACGGTGGCATCGAGGTCCTCGGGTCGTAGGTTTTATATCAGACTGTCCTTGTCTTAGTCTCTGGCGGGGAAGTGGCGCAGTGGTTAAGGCGTCTGCCTCCAATGCCAAAGGTGCGATGTTCGATACCGGGTTCCGGCGTTGGATTTTTCTCCTCTGGTGACGACCCCGGCCCCCACGAGTCCCCTGCTGCCTTGCAGGCCTGGCCGCTTGGCTGCGGAAAGGCTAAGGGAGGAAACCCCTGACATCAAAGCCCTCGTGTCTCCGGGGAAGGCTTTTGAGCCAGAGAGACAACATTTTAAAATAAAGTTGAAAAACACCATAACCCCATAAACGACATACAAATATAAACAACACTAGAAAACAACAGCAACAACAACTCAGTTGTAACAAGAACAACCCACAGAAAGCGAAACAGCTGACAACAGCAATACAATTTAACGTTCCAATATTGTCAAAAATAAAAAATAAAAGAAATAATGACCAAAAAATAAAACAGCATCACTAATATCAGCAGCGACAACATATATAAAAGTAACCCGCTCACTGCCAGTGGACTCAGTGGACGTAGATTGTGTTGATTTAACCCATTGTGTCCCGGGTACGAAATACCCATGTGTTGGAGTTGTCCCCTGAGGACTGCATTACAATTAAGGAGACAGATCGACTATTATAGTTCAAGGGTGGTGCCAGAATAGCTTGGCGCCTATAGGCGCCAAGCTATTCTGGCACCACCCTAGCATTATCACGGTCAATCCATATCTTGCTGGGTGTGTCGGGACTAAAGAAAACGAGCCCCAGCAGTCACCAGGGAACATCGACACAAAAAGACACAGATCTTCGGGGGCTCATAAGGATCTATGTCTCTTGCAGTTGGATTGTGTTCACCTTTTCTCGGCAGCGAAGGGGTTAAAATACTTGACGTATCATGTATTACACCACACTGGTTGTCACACACACCACCTAACAACGCTCCCTCGATAAATGCCGATGCAGGATCCAATCCTCCACTGCACCCTACTGTGTGGCGTAACGCTGCATGTGCAGTGCCCTACCTCTTTTTTTTTTTTTTTTGGTGGGGGTGGGGGGGGGGGGGGGGCATTAGGGAGGGCCGGAGTATGTATGCGATGTACACCCTACATTCTCGAGATAAGAAAGAGTATTCCGGTGATGGATAAAAAAAAATGGAGTGTTTTTCTTTAAACTTTTGTCAAACGTTGTATCCACACTGGTTGTCATCCTCGATTGGGTACAGTTGTAGCGAGTGGATGGTGAGAACTAGTGTGCATTGCGGCATGGACCTGTTTGTTTCTGGACATTTCTTCATGTTTTAACCATTTTCGTTGTTTTTGTTTGTTGTTGCTGTTGTTTTGTTTTGTTTTTTGTTTTGTTTTTCCCTCGACTTAGCAGACATTGGAAGCGACCATGACTTAATGATGATGACCTTCCGACTCCGCCTAAAAAAGGTCAACAAGCAGGGTCCCACCAGAATCAAGTTTGACCTCGAGAAGCTGAAAGACCCAGAGGTAGCGGAAGCCTTTCAGGCAAAGATAGGAGGAAAATTCGCACCACTGCTACTTCTAGGTGCAGAAGACACGGACGTGGACACACTGATTGACACATTTAACACTGTTGTAACCCAAACAGCCAGTGAGATCCTTGGCAAACACCGACAAGCAAAGAAACCTTGGGTTACAGCTGACATCTTTGTTCTATGTGACAAGCGTCGAGAATTAAAGAAAAAGAAATCAAAGGTAGAAAGAGCTAAACAATACAGGGAAATTAACCAGGCTATCAAGAAAAGCATGAAAAAGGCAAAGAATAAGTGGATTGAAGATCAGTGTAAAAACGTAGAAGAAAATCTGAACAAAAATAATAACAAAAAAGCATACCAGCTGGTGAAAGACCTGACCAGTGTAAAACAAGGACGCTCCTCGATCATTCAAGATAGTGAAGGGAACTGTCTTACGGAAGACCAAGACATACTGAAGAGATGGACAGAGTACTGCTCAGATTTGTACAACCACCGAGCTACAGGGGACCCAGGCATACTTGTCAACCCACCCGTGACCAACAATGGCAACTATCCCATCCTCTGAAAAGAAGTAGAGGCTGCAGTGAAGTCGCTGAAAAAAAGGGAAGGCAGCAGGAGCAGACAACATCCCTGCAGAGCTAGTCCAAGAAGGGGGAGAAGACACGATAAGCGCCTTACTAACAATCTGCAATAAGATCTGGCAGTCAGGGGATTGGCCCACACCATGGACCCAATCACTTATAATAACTCTCCCCAAAAAAGGTAACTTACATCAATGCCAGAACTATCGCACGATCAGTCTTATATGCCACCCAAGCTCTCTCTTGGCTTGACTTCGCGAACGAAGATTCTATAGGGCTTGCCCACGTCGTCTGCAGGCATTTTCGTGGCTGCGGAGGCCAATCCGGGACAGGCAGGTTCGACCGCAGTGGCTGCAGGGGAAGGTCTGGTCAGGGTTCTGAGTTACGACAACTCTGTTTTTTCTTCTAAGCCGCTTGTCCTTAAGGTTAGCTTTGCGAGAGTCCTCAAAGGAGACGGCTGCCTTGTGAATGGTGGAGCGCCAGGTGTCACGGTCCGCAGCAAGCGAAGACCACTGGCGGTGGTCGATTTGGCAGGCACTAAGCGACTTCTTGAGACCGTCTTTGTATCTCTTCTTTGGTGCCCCTCTGTTTCGGTGTCCAGTGGCGAGCTCGCCGAACAGAGTGATCTTGGGTAGGCGATGATCCTCCATCCTGGAGACGTGCCCCGCCCAGCGAAGCTGTGTCCGCAGCAACAAAGCCTCGATGCTCACAGTTTCCGCCTGTTCAAGGACCTCGACGTTGGTGACATAGTCACTCCAGTGAATGCTGAGGATGGTACGCAGGCAGCGCTGGTGAAAGCGTTCGAGGAGTCGTAGTTGGCTGCGGTAGAGGGCCCAGGACTCGGAACCGTACAGCAGGGTGGTGAGGACGACAGCTCTGTACAAGCTGATCTTGGTGCCTTTTTTCAGCTGTTGATTGTGCCACACCCGCTTGAATAGTCGCCCGAAAGCACTGTTCGCTTTTGCCAGCCTGTTGTCCAGCTCCTTGTCCAGCTTGGCGTCTGACGTGATGATGCAGCCAAGGTAGGTAAACTGGTGTACAGACTTCAGTTCGGACTCGCCGATGGTGATGTGGGGAGGGCGATGCTCTTCCTTGGGTGCCGGCTGATGAAGGACCTCTGTCTTTTTCAGACTGACCTCAAGTCCAAAGAGCTGGGCAGCATCTGCGAAGCAGGACGTAATACGCTGCAAGGCTCTCTCTGTGTGTGCAACGAGGGCAGCGTCATCAGCGAAGAGCAGCTCACGAATCAGTTGGTCTAGGGTTTTCGTGTGGGCCTGCAGTCGTCTGAGGTTGAACAGGCTGCCATCGAGACGATACCTGATGTACACTGCGTCGTCATCGTCGAGGTCCACTGTGGCCTGCTTCAACATCATGCTGAAGAAGATGGTGAAGAGGGTCGGTGCCAGCACGCAGCCTTGCTTCACGCCGTTGCGAATGGGGAATGGTTCTGAGAGGCCACTGTTTAGTCTGACCTGGCCTTGCTGGTCCTCGTGGAGCTGGACGATCATGTTGAGGAACTTTGGGGGACAACCTAGTCGCTCCAGGATCTGCCACATACCTTGCCTGCTCACAGTGTCAAACGCTTTTGTTAGGTCGACAAACGTTACGTACAGCCCTTTGTTCTGCTCGCGGCACTTCTCCTGAAGCTGTCTCAGCACAAAGACCATGTCGGTGGTACTCCTGTTGGCTCTGAAGCCACACTGGCCCTCTGGGAGGTGGTCTTCAGCGATGGCAGGTACCAGCCGATTCAGGAGCAATCTTGCGAGAATTTTCCCGGCAATGGACAGCAGGGTAATTCCACGATAATTAGAGCAGGCAGACTTCTCTCCTTTGCCACCCAAGCAAAGTCATGTTAAAGATCCTACTGTACAGGCTGAAGCCACAGGCAGAGGAAATCATAGCTGAGGAACAGGCAGGCTTCAGACCAGGGCGCAGCACAACTGAGTAGATCTTCAACCTGAGAGTTCTATGTGAGAGATACCTCCAGCACCAGCAGGACATATAACACGTCTTTGTGAATTTTAAGAAAGTGTTTGACAGGGTGTGGCATGCAGCCCTTTGGTCCACCATGAAGCTATACAACATCAATGCCAACCTGATCAAAGTCATAGCAAACCTTTACAACAAGGCCACTAGCGCAGTCTGCTTCAACGGCAAAATAGGAAACTGGTTTAGGACTACAGTTGGAGTCAGACAAGGCTGCTTGCTCTCACCTACTCTTTTCAACATCTTCCTGGAAAGAATCATGACGGACGCTCTGAAAGATCATGAAGGAACTGTCAGTATTGGAGGCAGAGCAATCACGAACTTGCGCTTTGCGGACGACATTGATGGCCTTGCAGGAACAGAGAAGGAGCTAGCCCAGCTGGTGGAAAAGCTGGATAGTACAGTCATTGCATATGGGATGGAAATCAGTGCAGAGAAGACCAAACTGATGACCAATAACGCCAGTGGCATTGGCACTGAAATCATGGTTGGAGGCCAAAAACTGGAAACAGTTAAGAAATTCAAAATACTTAGGAGCCACTGTGACAGATGAGGGATCAAAACCAGAAATACTGTCCAGGATTGCGCAGACAACAACAGCACTGACAAGATTGAAGACCATATGGAAGGACAGAAACATCACACTCTGCTCCAAGATCAGACTGATGCGCTCCTTAGTCATCTCAGTGTTCTTGTATGCCTGCGAGTCATGGACCCTCACAGCAGACCTAGAAAGGAGGATACAAGCCACTGAAATGAGATGTTTTCGAAGGCTGCTTGGCATCTCATACATGGATCACATCACAAACGAGGAAGTGGGAAGCAGAATCAGGCAAGCCATCGGGCCCTATGAAGACTTATTATTAGCCATTGTGAGAAAACGCAAACTGAAGTGGTATGGGCATGTCACGCGTTCAGCAGGGCTTGCCAAAACAATCCTGCAAGGCACTGTGCAAGGAGGACGAAGGAGAGGAAGACAGAGGAAAAGATGGGAGGACAATATCTCAGAGTGGACAGGACCGAGGCTGGGCGATACGCTGAGAATGGCAGAGAACAGAGAGTCATCAGTGGTGCCGCAACGGTCGGCAAGACTACGGGATATAGATAGATAGATAGATAGATAGATAGATAGATAGATAGATAGATAGATATAGATAGATAGATAGATAGATAGATAGATAGATAGATAGATAGATAGATAGATAGATAGATAGATAGATAGATAGATAGATAGATAGATAGATAGATAGACAGACAGACAGACAGACAGACAGATAGATAGATAGATAGATAGATAGATAGATAGATAGATAGATAGATAGATAGATAGATAGATAGATAGATAGATAGATAGCATTACCTACGTTGCATTTTCACGAACAATCAATTAGTCCACCTTAGTTTCCACTGAGCAAAATTCATTGACCACACCACCGAAACTGTTGTGTTCTGGGGTGTGTGTGTGTGTGTGTGTGTGTGTGTGTGTGTGTGTGTGTGTGTGTGTGTGTGTGTGTGTGTGTGTGTGTGTGTGTGTGTGTGTGTGTGTGTATACCGAACGCGCCAACCCCCTGTGTCAACATCAAACAAGGCCGTCAGGCAGGCTGTGCGACATTTTATTTTTTCAGCCACTGAGGGCCCTTCCTTACATTGGCAGGAGGCATAGATTCTCAGTGCCCCTGCTTCCGCTGGGCCTCATGAGAATCTATGCCTCTTGCTTGGATAGATCGAGCCCTAGTTGTCTTTGCATGTCTCCTCAAACACAGAAAGAGACCTGCGTTAAAGGAACAGAACCGCAACGTTTATTTTCGAGGGGCCCATTGGGGCCAAAGGACACAGAGGGATCGGACTTAACAATCATGTACATTACTTTTTACCATTCTTTAAACTCGTTCAGTCCACACGGAATTTTGCACTTTTCTGTCGGCAGTAAGTCAGTTCATCGTTCATCGCGCGGCGTCTGCGTTCGTGCAGTCCCGTCCGTATTATTCCTGTGACGCCGGTGAATTTCGCGTGACGGTCCGTGGTTCAGTCTGATCTTGTAGCGTCGACGGTTCTGGGCGTGAAAAAGAAGAGACTAGGGGAATACGCAGTATCAATGCTGTTTGGTCGTTACGTTTCTTTTCTCCCTTATGCATCAGTCAGATACAAACTTTGCTAGAGTGCATCGTGCATCCTCCCTGACTAGTGGCTTGGCTTATGGCAATCTGTACATGTAGCTAGATGAGTTCTGAGCTGATCATAAACTACAATGTAGGAATGGTGTTAGCCGTTACACTTAGGACCGGATCTCAGTATATCGGCTTTCACATCTTTCCTGTGCTATCTCCCACTGAACAGCCTTAGGATCTCCTCTCTGTGAGAATCATAGACCTAAATAAAGCGAGCAAGAGGCATAAACCCTCATGAGCCCTGCATTGTTTGGGGCTCATGAGGGTCTACGCCTCTTGCAGACGACAGATGTCCTTGTGTCCTAACTGTCAATACGCTCGCCAGCTGACATTTTCCTGTTTTTCGCTCCGAGTCTCTGGTGACGAGAGTATGATTAGCTAGCACGGCATCTTCCATGCTAATTGACCTTAGAACCTTTAACCCATTCAGTGCCGAGAATGTTTAAACATCACTCAACTGCAAGAGGTATAGATCCTCATGAGCCCCCGCATTTGAGGGGGTTCAGGATGTATGCCTCTTGCTGACACCGTCGCTTTCAAGTTGAATCCTTATTCCTGGGCCAGGCCGAGTTTTGTTGTTGTTGGATTATCGGAGATTCCAGAAACACAGTCTACGTCAGTTGGCGGCACTGAGCGGGTTATGCGGATTTTCATTTCCTTTGAAAGATCGATAAATGTGAAGTATTTTGGGACTGAATTCATATTCTACCAGATTTTTATTCTATCGTCCATTTTCTGACTACAACCGATGATGACCAGTCAGATTTGGCGATGAGAATTTTTAGTACTGCTCCTTATAATGAATAAAGCATGCAATACTTTCGTAGATTCGTTTGACTACTGTAGGTAAAAGGGACCCGCTCCAGGGAATAAAAGGGTGAACTCATTCGCGACCAGCCGCATCAGGATGCGCGGCTTATGCCGTGCATCCGGATACGGCTTGCCGTGAATGAGTTAATATTTCGCAATGTCGTCTTTAGAAATTGTCCATGTATTTTCTAATGTTCTTATACGTCTTACAATAATGCTGGACAAAAGGTCAAACTTCAGGTTTGAATATCGTGTTCTGCTTTTCCTCTCCTTTGTAAGTAGAAGCGTTCTTCAGTTACGCTTTTGAAGGGTCAGTAGAAAACCTCTGTTACCTCTGGATTGTGAAAAGAAGGGTATTTTAGGTAAGACAACATTGAGAAGCCGTGGTATCGGCAAATTGTAGCAATCCAAGCCAGACGTGGAGCAGATGGCGGCTTTAACATTAAACGGCATCATGCATGTTTTGGCTATTTAACCCAGTTAACCCCACATCCGCATTTCCCAAAGTTTGGAGGTGTTACCTAACGACTATGTATCAGCTGCAGTGGGACATAGACGACCCCGCCCTCCACGAGTCGCCTGCTGCCTTGCAGGCCTGGCCGCTTGGCTGCGGAAAGGCTAAGGGAGGAAACCCCTGACATCAAAGCCCCCGTGTCTCCGGGGAAGGCTTTTGAGCCAGAGACTAGGACAAGGACAGTCTGATATAAAACCTACGACCCGAGGACCTCGATGCCATCGTCCCAGCTTGCTAGGCCATGGCAGATGAACCAAGGGTTTAAAGGGTGGGGCCAGTACTGCGCACACTGCACTCCACCAAAAAGCTCCACCGCGCAGGCTTTAGGAAACGTCCACGGACCATGACACTGACCATTCCAAGTCCTGTAGCGACGGGCGAGGGGCGAAACGGCAGGTGAAAGATGTCACTGGAAGCCGCAGTCTCAAACCTGCATTGCAGGCGGTTCAGGATATTGGTCGCCTGATGTTGACCTGGGGATGACAACATCACTCGGCACACCCTGAACGACCAAGCAGCCTTCTCTAGGGACAGCACTGCTTGCTCCACACGGAGAGGGGCCTAGAAAAGGTGGCCTAACCAAAGCTCGTCCCCTCGCAACCCCAGTTGGCTAGCCGCGGTCAACGGGCATCTTCTCCTGCGGTCAAAAAACAAGAAAGAATAACGGATCCACTCTCATGACGACCACGACCGGACTCAACGTAGCATGCTGGAACGTCCGAACCATGCTCGACAAAGCAGACAGCGGACGCCCTGAACGTCGCTCCGCCCTCATTGCCCATGAATTGCGGAGGTTAAACATCGACATCGCCGCGCTCAGCGAAGTACGCCTTCCGGACGAAGGCAGCCTCCAAGAACTTGGTGCTGGGTACACCCTCTACTGGTCAGGCAGGCCTGCATCAGAAAGACGGCTCTCAGGCGTGGGTTTCATGGTCAAGACATCCATTGCGACTAAGCTGGAAAACCTACCAACGGGCCACTCAGACCGCATCATGTCCATGCGCCTCCCACTGAGACACCAGCAACACGTCACCCTTCTCAGTGTGTACTCCCCAACCCTCCTGGCAGAGCCTGCTGAAAAGGACAAATTTTACACTGACCTGCGCAGCCTCCTACAGAGTACCCCTGCAGACGACAAAGTCATCATCCTTGGCGACTTCAACGCCAGAGTGGGCCAGGACTCTGAAGCCTGGAAAGGAGTCCTCGGCAAGCATGGCGTGGGGAACTGCAATGACAATGGCCGCCTACTGTTGGAGTTCTGTGCGGAGCAGCAACTGGTCATCACCAACACTACTTTTCAGCAAAAGGACAGTCGAAAGACCACCTGGATGCATCCTCGCTCCAAACACTGGCACCTTATCGACTATGTCCTAGTGCGTCAGAGGGACCGCAGTGACGTCCTCCTCACCAGAGTGATGCCCAGCGCAGAGTGCCACACTGACCACCGCCTTGTCCGCTGCAAACTCAGGCTCCACTTCAGGCCAAAACCCAAGAAATGGGGGCCCCCCAAGAAAAAGCTTGATGTTGCCAGCCTTCAGCGTGACGATGTGAAAGCCGCCTTTCAGACAGATTTACAGCGCAGGCTCAAAGACACAGCGGACCCAGTAGACTCCTCCCCTGAAACACTTTGGGAACAACTGAAAACTGCTATTACAAAATCCTCTGCAGAAGTCTTGGGTTTCGCCAGAAAGAAGAACAAAGACTGGTTTGACGAAAACGATGTAGAGATCCAGGAACACCTAGCAAAAAAAAAGAGCCGCCCATCAGGCCCACCTAGCCCAGCCTTCCTGCCCTGTGAAGAAGTCTGCCTTCCGCCTCGTCTGCAGCAGTCTCCAGCGCAAGCTCAGAGATCTCCAGAATGAGTGGTGGACCAGACTTGCACAGAGGACCCAGCTTTGTGCTGACAATGGTGACTACAGGGGCTTCTACGAAGCACTGAAAGCAGTGTATGGCCCCAGGCACCTGGTACAAAGTCCCCTGCGAAGCGCGAATGGCCAGGCACTCCTCACAGATAATACCTCCATCTTGAACCGCTGGTCGGAATACTTTCAGAGCCTCTTCAGCGCTGAGCGCACTGTTCAAGAAGCAGTCGTCCTACAAATCCCACACCTCCCAGTAAAGGTTGAATTGGACGAACCGCCCACCGCTGAAGAGACCCTCACAGCCATCCACCAGCTCAAGAGTGGCAAAGCAGCAGGCATTGATGGAATACCGCCAGAGATCTGGAAACATGGAGGCACAGCACTGCACAACAAGCTCCATGACCTCTTTCTCTGCTGCTGGGAGGAAGGAACACTACCAAAAGATCTCCGTGATGCAGTCGTTATCACCCTGTACAAGAACAAAGGCGAGAAGTCTGACTGTTCCAACTATCGGGGAATTACCCTGCTGTCCATTGCTGGGAAAATCCTTGCAAGGCTGCTCCTGAATCGGCTGGTACCTGCCATCGCTGAAGACCAACTCCCAGAGGGCCAGTGTGGCTTCAGAGCAAACAGGAGCACCACCGATATGGTCTTTGTGCTGAGACAGCTACAGGAGAAGTGCCGCGAGCAGAACAAAGGGCTGTACGTAACATTTGTCGACCTAACAAAAGCGTTCGACACTGTGAGCAGGCAAGGCATGTGGCAGATCCTGGAGCGACTTGGCTGTCCCCCAAAGTTCCTCAACATGATTGTCCAGCTACACGAGGACCAGCAAGGCCAGGTCAGACTCAACAATGACCTCTCAGAACCATTCCCTATTCTCAACGGCGTAAAGCAGGGCTGCGTGCTGGCACCGACCCTCTTCACCATCTTTTTTAGCATGATGTTGAAGCAGGCCACAGTGGACCTTGATGATGACGATGCAGTGTACATCAGGTATCGTCTCGATGGCAGCCTGTTCAACCTCAGACGACTGCAGGCCCACACGAAAACCCTAGACCAACTGATTCGTGAGCTGCTTTTTGCTGATGATGCTGCCCTCGTTGCACACACAGAGAGAGCCCTGCAGCGCATCACGTCTTGCTTCGCAGATGCTGCCCAGCTCTTTGGACTCGAGGTCAGTCTGAAAAAGACAGAGGTCCTCCATCAGCCGGCACCCAAGACAGTGTATCGCCCTCCTCACATCACCATTGGCGAGTCTGATCTAAAGTCAGTGCACCAGTTTACTTACCTTGGCTGCATTATCACGTCGGACGCCAAGCTGGACAAGGAGCTTGACAGCAGGCTGGCAAAAGCGAACAGCGCTTTCGGGCGACTTTTCAAGCGGGTGTGGCACAATCAACAGCTGAAAACAGGCACCAAGATCAGCGTGTACAGAGCTGTGGTCCTCACCACCCTGCTGTATGGTTCCGAGTCCTGGGCCCTCTACCGCAGCCAACTACGACTCCTCGAACGCTTCCACCAGCGCTGCCTGCGTACCATCCTGGGCATTCACTGGAGTGACTATGTCACCAACGTCGAGGTCCTTGAACAGGCTGAAACTGTGAGCATCGAGGCTTTGCTGCTGCGGACACAGCTCCGCTGGGCGGGGCATGTCTCCAGGATGGAGGATCATCGCCTACCAAAGATCACCCTGTTCGGCGAGCTTGCTACTGGACACCGTGACAGAGGGGCACCAAAGAACAGAGACAAAGACTGTCTCAAGAAGTCACTTAGTGCCTGCCAAATCGACCACCACCAGTGGTCTTCGCTTGCTGCGGACCGTGACACCTGGCGCTCCACCATTTACAAGGCAGCTGTCTCCTTTGAGGACTCTCACAGAGCTAGCCTTAAGGACAAGCGGCTCAGGAGAAAAAACAGAGATGCCGCAGCTCAGAACCCCGGCCATACCTTCCCCTGCAGCCACTGCGGTCGAACCTGCCTGTCTCGGATTGGCCTCCGCAGCCACGAACAAGCCTGCAGACGTCGTGGGCAACTCCTATAAAATCTTCGTTCGCGAAGTCAAGCCAAGAGATGTATCAGCTGCAGAAAATAGTTCGACCATGATAATTCAAGGGTATTGTCAGATGCCAGGCGTCAAGCTCATCTGGCACGACCCTTGAATTATCATGGTCGATCCATCTCCTGCTGTTGGGCATTGTGGCTAAAAGGGTTTAGCAAACCTCAGCTGTCAGTACTGCAGGACTGGTCAAATTTCAGAAAGACAAGAGAAAGACAAGAGAACCTGAGCACTTGCGCACTGATCGTCGACTACGATTCAATGAAAGTTGCGCAATAGTTCAACAATACAAGCTTGGATATATGTGACCGTAACTCACTTCACCCCACAGCCGTATTTCCCAAGTTTTGGAGGTGTCTATGTAACAGTTGCAAGAGATGGATTGACCATGATAATTCAAGGGTAGTGTCAGATTATATTGGCGCCTGGTGGCGCTAAGGTAATCTGACACTACCCTTGAAATGTCATTGTCGATCCATTTCGTGCTGTAATGCGTCGGAGCTGATGGGTTTAGTAATCACAAAAAAGGGAAAAGCTGCAGTGTCTGGATTTTCCACAAATGCACTAATATGCATATGAGACAACCATATGCGGCGTTTGTTGTGTAGAGAGTGATTTCAGAGGGAAAAACTGACCACAGTAAGAAACGGTGTTAGCCTAATTCCGTAGAGGTGCCCCCCCCCCCCCCCCCCCCCCCCCAAAAAAAAAAAAAAAAAAAAAAAAAAAGAAAAAGAAAACAGATTACAGTGTTAGGCATCGGATGGCCAAATGCACCTAAATGACACAGCGTTTTAGCAACATACGAAATTAGATTTTCTCAGTACATGTGTTCTGCATATGTCTTGAAGCACTCCTCGAGAAAGTATGCCAATCTACCGTGACAGGGAAGTTAGCGGTCGACTTCAACACTTAACTCCCAGCTGCAAGAGGCATGGGTCCTCATGAGCCCCGCATCCTGCCTCTTCAAGTGTCAGATCATGTGTCTGTTCCTTAGTGGAAGTTGATCATCCCGGCATCGGTAGAGTTTCTTACATACAAAGATGTTTAGCTATCCACTCCAACACTAAATAAGTACACCAGGCTATTCCTAACTGCACGAGGCATATATGCTCATGTTCCACCGCATCCTGCGGTGACTCATGAGGGTCTATGCCTCTTACCAGGTCACATGTTTGTTTTTCAATCAAAGTAGATCAATCGTCGGTCGTTCGTTCAACACTAGTGTGGTTACGTTTACGCCGAACGACTCCCAACAACAAACGACAGCGAAATCGCGGCTGATAACCAGCTTGTACCATAAGCATAATTATACAATACTCCAAACATCTCCACGAGGCATAGCTCCTCATGAGCCCTCCGGGATCGTGAGGACCTATGCCGCCTCTTGGAGATGCTTGGCGTGTTGTCTATGCTTACGATGGAATCATTTATCTGTGGGTTGGGAGTCGTTGGTTTCCAGCGAAACCTCATTAGCCTGTCTACACCCACCTGAGGCAGTACCTCGCTTTATTGTCTTTCATTCACACTTAACGGTCTAATTTACCAGCTACTGAATCGCCCACAGCTTGGGTAACACGCTTATGTACATATTTACACAACGTTGCCAACGACTAGAAGAACTGACACACGCTCTAGATCCTTCACGGCCACAGCTACGAACAGTCTAATGACGCCAGGCCGTACCGATGCAAAATTAATTATGATCTCTTAGTATGCATGCAATGTGCGTCGCTAGAAATGTGATTCGTCAGTACACACATGCACACATACCAAGGGGAATTACTCAGCGCTGGCCAGACAAACAGTTAGATCCCCTGCCCCCGCCTATCAGGCACCCTGCGGATAGGCGGGGGAAGGGGATCTGTTTGTCTGGCCAGCGCTGAGTAATTCCCCTTGGTATGTGTACAGTCTACCAGCGCTAGCCTCACCTATCTGGTTTGTGAGTCGTCAGTACACAGTTTGCTGTCGCCGGGTTCAAAACCTGACGCAGCATGTAATGTCCTCATTGTGACCAATACGGCAGTACAATTTAAGCGCGGAGTCAGTACATCGATCCGTTTACGCGGTCGTTTGTTTATCGAACTTAGCAACGGTGTTTACCTACTCTAGTCGCTCTTTATCACCTGGAGACTCTATCAACGCATCCAACCTTAACCCCTTCACTGCCAATGGACGCAGACTGCGTTTAAAAAAATATAAATGATATGATAAACCCAACGTCAAAGACTCCTAGACGTCAAATTAAGGCACATGGCTGCAAAGTGGTTTCAGCAACAGGCATAGATCCTCATAAACCCTCGCAACTGTGGGGGTTTATGAGGATCTATGCATCTTGCGGTTGGGTGTTGTTCAATTTTTCTGGACAATAAAGGAGCTATTGCCGAAATTTCCACATTATGACGTCGTTTTCTGAACGTCGTTAGCTCAAGGGTGGCGACAGAAAAGCCTGGCGATGTGTATTTGCTCTAGTTCCCATTTAATCAACTGACGACTATATAAGAGATCGAAATTTCCACTTTTGAGCTTTCTGTGTGTGTGTGTGTGTGTGTGTGTGTGTGTGTGTGTGTGTGTGTGTGCCGGTGTGTGTGTTTGTGTGTGTGTGTGTTTGTTTGTGCGTGTGTGTGCGTGCGCGTGCGGGCGTGCGTGTGTGTGCGCGCGAGCACACGCTCGTGTGTGTGTGTGTGTGTGTGTGTGTGTGTGTGTGTGTGTGTGTGTGTGTCAGTATGTGTGTGTGTGTGTGTGTGTGGGTGGGTGGGTGTATTTTGTGACAACATTACAGCTGTTGAGGAGACTGATCGACCATGCCATTTGAAGGTTGGAGCCATAATAAATTGGCGCGCTATTCAGTATGGTATATATCCATGTTTTTCGTATAATGGCCATGACTGGGTAAAGTATGTTAAAAGAAAACGCTGAATCTGATAGTGGAGAACAGCGTGTTGAAATAAGTGAAGAAATTTCAGTGAAAACGCGGGCTGACACGTCAGTGCTGTGCCGAGAAAATTCGAACACCATCCGGCAACTGCAAGAGGCATAGATACACATGAGCACCCGCAACTGGGGGGCTCACGAGGATCTGTACCTCTTGCTGACACCACTTTGAGTCCATTTTGCTGGGACAGCTAGGGCCTTTTGGTGTTGAATTAACTCCTTTTACCCCAACACCGAAATCCTTAAATTTTGCCCTTGTCCTCTGAAGACTGCATTGCAATGCAGGACACAGATCGACCATGATAGTTCAAGGGTGATGCTAGAATAGCTTGGCGCCCATAGGCGACAAGCTATTCTGGCATCACCCTTGAACTATCATGGTCGATCCTTATCTTGCTGTGGTGTGTCTGGGGTAGAATGAGTTAAGAAAGATTGCAGAAACACAGTCTGCCGCGTCAGCTGACACTGAACGGGTTAACTCATTTAGCCCTGACGCACTACAGCAGGAAATGGGTCGACCATGATAATTCAAGGGTAGTGCCAGATTAGCTTGGCGCCTGTCGGCGCCAAGCTAATCTGGCACTGCCCTTGAATTATCATGGTCGATCCATCTCCTGCAACTTGTGCATAGTCATTGGATGACGCCTCCAAACTTTAGGAAATACGGCCGTCCGGCTGTACGAATTAAAGATCTTTTGACTGCATCGTTTCTTGGTCATACGATATGTGGTTCTTTGTTCGAAGTCAGTCTACACAGCTAGGTTTGTTCTCAAGCCAGTTCATAATCAGCAAAATGTCAAGCGGTAGTCGGCCCTGGAGTAAAGCGAACTGTTGACCTTTGGACTTGATTGAAAAGAGAGAAAGAAAAAAAAACGGCGATTGATTGAATTTCTCGTCACAATGCGCTCTCAGCCATTAACTAACCATTCAGCCCTGACGCACTACAGCAGGAGATGGGTCGACCATGATAATTCAAGGGTAGTGCCAGATTAGCTTGCTAATGTCGGCGCCAAGCTAATCTGGCACTGCCCTTAAATTATAATGGTCAATCCATCTCCTGCAACGGGTGCATAGTCGTTAGATGACGCATCCAAAATTTTGGGAAATACGTGCGTCGGGCTGACTGAGTTAACTGTAAAAAGGTAGTTGTGAAATTTTTACGCAAGTTGAGTTTTGTTATGTCTATAAAAAAATGGTCTGTATAGGATACTAGAAATAAGGTACAACTCTAGAACACAACTTTATTGCTCTTCAGCCTTTGCCGCACAACTCAGTTAACGAGCCTCGTTCTGAATTAACTGACGAAAACAGGATATGAAGCCTCACCTTATGAATATTTAGGATTCCCGATGCGTCAGTGGATTAGCAAACATTGCAGGCATACTATTACGACGTACAAATCGTGAGAGACCGATCGACCTTATCGCTCAAGGTAGTGCTCCCCGGACTGATTAGCTTGGTGCTTCGCCTGCAGGCCGCAAGCTAACCAGACACTGTTCTTGACCTCAAATCAATGGACCTCGGACAACGGTCACAGGAAGTGACAGATGTAACCCTTTCAACACCAAAGCTGCATTTCCAAATTTTGGAACTGTGTACCACTTTTCAGGAGATGGATCGACCGTGATAATTCCAGGGTAGTGCCAGATTAGCTTGGCGCCTGAAGGCGCCAAGCTAATCTGGCACTACCCTGGAATTATTATGGTCGATCCATTTCACGCTGCAAGAGCGTCGGGGGTAAATGATTATTGACATAGTATTTACGCTTCAGTTGTGGGGTCCGAAATAGCTCAGGCGGTTAAGCGTCGGAGCAAGAGAGCGAAGGGCATCGCCGGGTCGTGGGTTCGAGTCCCCGTCCCGGCCCCGGTAGCTGGATTCGCAATCCAGGGGGGGGGAAAAAAAGACGGGCTTGCACCATAGCAAGTCCGTTGAAAGGTCCTGGTAAATCAAAGTGGCACAGTTGCAGTGCGCCTGAATTGATCAGTGTTCAGGTCGTACTCCATAGGCAATAGAGTTCCCTGTCCCCCATATAGCCCGCCCGTCAGGGCCGTCCATGATCACCTCGGTGCCGTGGACGTTAGTTCACAAAACATTGACCAAAAGGTCCTGGGGCCGATGTCGATCTGCTGTGCGCGTGCTGACTAAATTAAGCCCGACATCGGTGCCCTTTGTTCGCTATTTGAACGCTTGGATAATTTCACCCAAGCTATACTGTAACCCGTTAGTTTATCGTCAGTAATGGAAAGACATTTTCAAACCCCTTTACTGGCAGTGGGCGGAGATTGTCTTTTTGTGATCGTTAAAAATTCAATGTCAAAAGATCCTCAGCCGTCAAAGGAACATGGATTCAAATGGGTTTCAGCAAAAGGCATCGATCCTCATGAGCCCCCGCGACTGCGGGGGCTCATGAGGATCTATACCTCTTGCAGCTGGGTGGTGATCTCTGCAGTGAAGGCCGGGGTTAAAGAGCGACTTGTTTTTAATCAGTCTTCATGCCGGCGGGCACCTGACGGCAGCTATGTTTCAACAAGGAAAGAGTTTAATTATAGAAAAGAAATTTAATCCGTGCCTTAAACAGGTTTTATTTCCTCATAGCCGCGTTTTATGATACGACAGCCAACAAAAACACAAAGAAAATATAGAAACCAGACTTTTCAACCGAATCAGGTAAATATGATATAACCCGGACGGTGTAAGTTGTGTCTGTTAACTCATTCAGCTCCGACACACCACAGCAAGATATGGATCGACCAGTATAGTTCAAGGGTGATGCCATAATAGCTTGGCGCCCATGGGCGCCAAGAGGCTATTCTGGCACCACGCTTGAACTATCATGCTCGATCTGTCTCTAGAATTTTAATACAGTCCTTCAGCGGGCATCTTCAAAACCGATTTGGGGATTTCAGTCCTGGGACAGAATGTGTTACATTTGTTCTGACAGTATGACATTAGTTTTGCCTGCACGTGATGAATAAATCACACACCTGAATGAGTTATCGACCAGACTCCCGCAATCATGAGTTCTGAATGTGTTGCTAAGTACTGTTAGATTTGTTCAACACCTTCACCAAATTAATTAACACATTCGAGGCATGCTGCGTCCGGATACTGACGCGGCTTTATGCCGCGCAGCCCGGACGCGGTACATCTCGAATGTGTGTCGGAAACCCAATATAACTTCAGTACTTCACACTTACACGCATAAACCTAGAACGGGTTGATCGTAGATCTATCCAGCAAAAAGTCGGGGTTGTCATATAAGCATGCCGGTGACGGGGGTCGTCATAAGAATGTCCGTTGAAAGATCATGTTGCAGTACGCCTGAATTGATTAGTATTTCCACTGACAGGCAAAAGCTGACCATGCCCCCAATTCAGTCCTCCGCACAACTTGTCCCTTAGATCCGTTATCACTCTTGTAGCGTGGGCGCTACTACCAACCAACCATGGATACAGGCAAACTCAAGTCCCCGTGTCCTCCTTCGACATGTGAACACGGTGAATGCAATGTAAACTTACGACATAAGTTCTCGGTGAGAGAGATCACGAGGGTCTGTTTTATATTCAGCTGGTGGAAGGTTATGCTGGGCTTCGCTGTTGGAATGCAGACCTTTCGCCAACAACGTGACTCAACCAGATACGCTGAAGTGTGTAATCAGCGTTGCGCCGAACCTTTACTAGCTCGGTCACACCGCACGGCAAGAAGATATGGATCGACCATGACAGTTCAAGGGTGGGGTCAGAATAGCTTGGCGCCTAGAGGCGCCAAGCTATTCTGGCACCACCCTTGAACTATCACGTCATGAGTCGATGTGAACTGCAGTGTCCTTATATGACAACGCCCAGATTATGCCACCTCAAGGCACAGTCAAACTGTGTTACAAAATGTATCCTCATGTATGATATAATGTAGCCTCAAAATCCTCAAGAATATTATCCTCATTTTCAGGAACTGTAGAAGCTGATCACGAATAGCAGGAGAGATATAGATTCGTACCACTCCACGCTACTACAGGGGCTCTTTTTAATCTGTGTTTCTAGCAGAAGGAACGACATGATTATTTTTCCTGATATGAGGGTCGACTTACCTTACGGTCACACCGGCCGAGAAGTGGTTGCTAAGCTGAAGGTTTCCTTATTGGATACATGTAGGTAATAATAATAATAATAATAATAATAATAAAGGAGATTTGTTAAGCGCTTATTCGAAAAGTAGCTCAAAGCGCTGATACAATGAAAAGGTTAACAGCTAACACGCGCGCGCGCACACACACACACACACACACACACACACACGCACGCGCACACACACACACACACACATACACACACACACACACACACACACACACACACACACACACACACACACACACACACACACACATACTGCGTGACAGTGGTGATGAATTGTTCATGGCTGGGGAAATAGCTAGTGAAAGGCAGCGTTGTAGAGGTGGGTTTTGAGAAGTGATTTAAATGAGGAGAGCGTTTGACAGTTACGGACAGGGGCGGGGAGGCTGTTCCAAGTGGCGGGGCGAAGGTGGGAAAAGGCACGACCGCCACATGTTTTACATTTGCAATTGGAAAGGCGAAATTTACGTGTGGTCGCAAAAGAAGAACAAGATAAAAACCCGACAAAACAAAACACAAAGGCAAACAATGTGAGTGTGGAAGATTTCCTATGTATATTGATGCCTATGTTCGAATGGTGAAGTATTGGTGCAGACTTCTTACCATGTCAGAAAACAGATACCCAAGACAGTGTTACACGATGTTATGTATGCATGATGCCTCAGGTAGATCGAACTGGGCTACGCAAATAAAGACTCTGTTGTGTATGCATGGGTTTGGGTATGTGTGGGAAATGCAGTCAGTTGGAAACACTCCTCTGTTCATTCAGATATTCAAAGATCGGCTGATGGATTGTTTCCGACAGGACTGGCATGCATCCCTTACATCAAACACAGAATACTGCCATTACCACCCAGAAATACTTAGAGCAAGTTACATAGGGCAGCTGACTTCTTGTGAACTCAGGCGGGCAATTTGTTTACTTAGATGTAACCGTTTACCTTTAAACGGAGTATCCAGATTTGGAAAACCCATCACTAATCCAGAATGTAATTCATGTGATTGGCATAAGGCTGAAGATTTGTGTCATTTTCTTTTCGAGTGTCCAAAATATTCCCCTTTACGTAAAAAGTATATTCCACTGTTTTACTACAGATTCCCATCCGATCTCAAAGTTCAGCTGCTGTGTGGAAACCTACATGATAAACTGGTCTTTAAAGTTGCTATGTATATTTCAGGGTGCCTTAAATTAAGGAATTAGAGGGACTATTTGCTTTGAACTTTCGTTGTTTTTGTTTATTTATGTGCGCTGATGTAATGCTATGTGATTGTGTTCTTTACAACCACCTTCCTGTATTTTCTGGTTGTAAATTGTATTTTGTGTTCATATGGGCCTGATGGCCTGCAAAAACTGAAATAAATTTATTATTATTATTATTATTATTATTATTATTATTATTATTATTATTATTATTATTATTATTATTATTATTATTATTATTATTATGTGACACTTTAGTACACAAATTTAAATGCAGTATTGTGTGTTTCTGGTGCATTTGAATTTGTATGTTTTATGGTCGTCAGGTCACAATATACGAGGATTTACGCTATCTCGCTTTTCATGTAATGGACACACAAGAAGCACAGATTTATTTCCTTCAGGAGGCAAAAGTATAACACCATGCAACAGTAACAACATCAACAATAACAGCAACATCAGCAGCACCAGCACTACCACCAATACCGCCATGTAACTACCACCAAGAATAATGAACAACAAGTTACAACAAAAGCAGCAATGCGAACAATGAATAATTTGAACGAGGGCATTTCTTCTAGTTCAGTCTTTTTTTCTTTTCTTCAGCAATACTTTAACCCTTTGGGTATCGACACTCAAATGGTTAAAGGCCACACCATGATGTAACTCATTCAGCTCGACGCACGTCAGCATTTCCCAAATTTTGGATGCGTCATCTAATGACTATGCGCCTGTTGCAGGAGATGGGTCGACCATGATCTCCTGCTGTAGTGCATCAGGGCTGAATGGGTTAAAGGTTTCATTACTCCCAGTACACAATCGCCACTAGACATACTAAGTCACAGTGCGGCCTCGCGCTTTTCTCAACAGAAATCAGGATCGACATCCTAGAACACTGCTGTATTGTGACAGTATTGTATGTCAGCCATTTTCGTGTTGTTAGTGTCTGTGGTGGTTGTGCGGTGGTGGAGCGGATTGCATTATACGTCACAACTGAAGTTTAGTCATACGCCAGGTACCTCCGCTCAAGAAATATTCAAATAACCCTTATCAATCGGAATACACCAGTGTGTGAAATAAGTTTGACTAAAATAGTTCAAAGGTAGTGCCAGAATAGCTTGGCTCCTCTAAGCGCCAAGCTATTCTGGCGGCACCACCCTTGAACTAAAGCCATTGGTCTATAGTCTGTAAGTAATATGAAATGATGTAGCTTGCATATGGCAGTGTAAAAATTTGAAGTTTTTGGCCTCGGTCATGATATGGGATAAAATGGACCGTGATAAAATGTAATAATAATATAGATAACAGTTTCTGCAAGAAACACAGATCCGTATGATCCCCCGCAAACTGCCAGAGCTCACTTGGATGAGTTTCTCTTGGAGACACGTGGTGTTCATTGCAGAAATAAGCACAATAATAATATGAAGTCTTTGCCCACAGTGCAACGCACACTTACAGATTGTGTACACCAGTCCTTGCACGAACGTGGCAGACTGTGGCCGTTGTCAGCAAAAAGCCGGGACCGTTCTTGAGTCGTTGTATTCAGGAAAGAAGTATGAAGTACTCAACGAGGGATTCTGCCTGATATTAGACTATGAGCAGAGTTGATTCACACAATATTCGGCGTACGTAACAGAGGTTTTCTTCTGCCCTGGCTCGACTCCGCTCTTACGTACGTACAAAGGAGAAGTAGAGCAGAAGCGTCGTACAAAGGAGAAGTAGAGCAGAAACGTCGTACAAAGGAGAAGTAGAGCAGAAACGTCTTTTATTATTACGGCATTCAAACTTTGTAAGTTAACCCCTATCATACTGAGGCTAAAAACTCACTCAACTTTGTACACTGCCATATGCAAGCTACATTATAGTACTTACATTTGAGGACTGTGATACAGACCAATGGCTTTAGTTCAAGGGTGGTGCCAGAATAGCTGACCGCGCCTCTATTTTAGTCAAATTTATACACAAACCAAGGGGAATCACTCAGCGCTGGACAGACAAACAGTTAGATCCCCTGCACCCGCCTATCAGGCACCCAATCGCCAGCCCACAGAGAAATACGCAGGTATAGACCAAGACGATCATCTGCATCTTCAAAAAGAATGCATCAGGTCTCTTATATAACCCATGTCTTTCTCCGGAACTTAGGAAGTAGGCAGGAGAAACATACATACACAAACCCGAAGGTGCATTACTATATGTGGTCGGGTAAATGCCCTGAATTCCCACAGTAGATGCACAGAACATTACACAACAATGTAACGATACAAATTTGCCTCGAGTTATAGATACTCACAAACTAGATAGGTGAGGCTAGCGCTGGCAGAATTGTACACAAACCAAGGGGAATCACTCAGCGCTGGACAGACAAACAGTTAGATCCCCTGCCCCCGCCTATCAGGCACCCAATCGCCAGCCGGCCACAGAGAAATACGCAGGTATAGACCAAGAAGATCATCTGCATCTTCAAAAAGAATGCATGAGGTCTCTTATATAACCATGTCTTTCTCCGGAACTTAGGAAGTAGGCAGGAGAAACATACACACACAAACACGAAGGTGCATTACTATATGTGGTCGGGTAAATGCCCTGAATTCCCACAGTAGATGCACAGAACATTACACAACAATGTAACGATACAAATTTGCCTCGAGTTATAGATACTCACAAACCAGATAGGTGAGGCTAGAAAGACATGGGTTATATAAGAGACGTGATGCATTCTTTTTGAGGATGCAGATGATCGTCTTGGTCTATACCTGCGTATTTCTTTGTGGCCGGCTGGCGATTGGGTGCCTGATAGGAGGGGGCAGGGGAACTAACTGTTTGTCTGTCCAGCGCTGAGTGATTCCCCTTGGTTTGTGTACAATTCTGCCAGCGCTAGCCTCACCTATCTGGTTTGTGAGTAGTCAAATTTAGTTCACACACTGGTGTATTCCGAATGATAAGGGTTAAGTTATCCCTTTGTGCGGCATTGTTTGTAAGGCATACTAGAACATTTATAAAGGATATATTTTCGTTGCTTGGAGTACGTCCCTTTAACCCTTTGGCTGTTGGTAGCGCTTTTTGTCGCGATGATTCCGACTTGAATCATCGCGACAAAAAGCTCTACCGACAGCCAGAGGATGATTAAGAAACAGACACGCAATAACGTCTGTTGTAAAGTGGTTTCAGAACAATGTTTGGCTGCGTAATTTTTTCAGAGGAAATCTTTAAAACAAGACAAAGACACTTTAATCGCATGCCAGTAATATTCCATCCCGGCTGTATACGGTCAAATGTTTCTCTTTCTGTGAAACACAAGTACTCGCTAATGGACATGAGAAAACTGAAGGTGAGGCTTGGCCGGAAGGGGGGGGGGGGCGAGGGGGGGGGGGGACGAACGAAAGGACGGGAGTGGGTTGGAAGGGAAAAGAGGGTAGTTTGGATCGATACGGAATCCCTCAGCCATTCAATTTCACCTGCAAGCGGCATAGAGTTTCATGGGCCCCTGCAGCAGCAGGCGCTCATGAAACATTACACCTCGTTGACGGTAATCGATCCTTTGCTTACTTCCTTCTCTGCCCCTAAGAGGGAGACAGCCACGAGGTTTAAGCTGTGGGTGACAGACGCGTGATTCTCAGTGACGAATGACTATTTCGAGGCGGGGCAAAACCCGAATGACCTTGGCTGTTTATTATAGATTCTGATGTAAATCTAAAGCAGCATTAAGAGAGAGAGAGAGAGAGAGAGAGAGAGAGAGAGAGAGAGGGTGGGGGGGGGAGGGGAGGAGGAAGAGATTGCCAGTGTTTTTGTTTTTTTTTAATTGCTGGTATGAAAAACAGCGTTAAAAGCTTTCTCTCGACCCCCTGTTACATGTTTCATTCTATTCTTTTATCTAAAGATCCATCAAATTTGCATGCATGCATTGTGTGTGTGTGTGTGTGTGTGTGTGTGTGTGTGTGTGTGTGTGTGAGCGCGCGCGCGCGCGAGCAGGTGTGTGAGTGCGTGCGTGCGTGTGAGTGCGTGTGTGTGCATGCGTGCGTCAGTGTTATTCAGTGTAACAATTTACAATAAAATGATACAAATTTTCAAACGTTTTTCTTCATTGAAGACAGAACCAATTTTATCTTCTTAAAAACGATCTTTCGACAAGAATGAAATCTGCAAGGGACAAATCCATCAACTCCCAACAAAATATGCTGTAATTTACTATTTACCAACATTATCAATTCTCTTCGAGCTTCGAGAGGTGTCAGCCGACACCCAACACGCAACGTGACCTGAAACGTGCAGACTGATGATTTTTTCTCTCCTTCAGCCAGCTAAATCTAGCGTAGGGCCGAGAGACATATGAATGAATCATCGCCGTGAGTAAGCAAGAGGCATAGATCCTCATGAGTCCCCGCAATGCGGGGACTTATGAGGATCTATGCCTCTTGCAGTAGTGTGGTGTTCGCCTATTTTCCTGGTGGTGAAGAGACATGCTGCAGGCCAGAAAAGGTTAAAGGTTTGTAATAACGATATAAATATTCGAAGTATAGACGCTTACAATACTGCTTAAAGCATCTTCAGTTCTGATCACGAAAGAATAAGCTGAAAATGATGTATTAGTTTGTGTGTCTATTCTGAACAGCTGAAAATTGACATTGAAGTTGAAATATTATTAATTTGCGTTGTAACTGTCTTTTCTAAGCGTGTGTCTTTCTTAGTTGGGGTCTTCTCTACAATACTGCTGCACAAAAGGGCTAACTTGCAAAGCTTGTGAAGCTTGAATTTCGCAAAATAGAAGACATTCCTGCTCTTCTTCTCCTTTGTAGGTAGGAGTGTTTGTCACGGATGAGCAAAGTGGGCAGTTGAAGACTTCTGTTGCGTGTGCCTACTACCCACAATGATTGTAAAAAGAAGGATAGAGAAATCTTAGTTGACGCAAGACAACATTGAGAACCCGTTGTATCGGCAAATTGTAGCAACCGGTCCGCTTGAACCTCTTCTCTGCCAGTGGCGGCAGACTGGTTGTGAAATCTTTGTTAGGATTCAACGCCAGAGTCCCATCGTCAAAGAAACATAGATACAAAGTGTCATCAGCAAGAGACACAAATCCTCATGAGCCCCTGCATGTGTCTACTCTGTAAGTCATTAGTGGCTCTAGAAATGACAGATTTCAGTATCTCGCCCAGAGCCCAGGACTGTACGGGATGATTGCCTCATAAGTGCAAAATAAGTGCTTTTGTGTGTTGAAACTGACTTGCGGCACGAACATGCCCGCGCCGTACAGACGCATATATTATGCAGCTATAATTAGCGTGTAGTGTTGAAACGCAGCTGGTTTATATTGCGTCATTGAATCAACCAACTGTGTCTGCGTTCGACGCAATGCCATTAACCTCTTCAATGCGGAGCCGGGTACGAAAACAACCTGAATGCAAGAGGCCAAGATCCTTGTGAGTAGTGCACTCATGCATGTTCTGCTTTCGTTAAGTGAATTGCTGGGGGTGGGGTGGGGGTGGGGGGGGGGTTAGGCTGTGGTGGTTTCAAAGATAAAATGTTCACTGGCAGTCAAAGGCCGGGTTAGATGTAGAAATTTACAATGCTTACCGGCTGCTTTCATACACCATTTGTGCTTGATATTTAAATAAGAACGTTTTTGCCCAAAGCATTCATTGAGAGGGCGTTGTGATAATGCTTGACAGGTAGTAAAGCTGCTGACATGCGCGTATGCGCACATGCACGCATACAAACGCACGCACGCGCGCGCGCACATACACGCATGCGCACACGCTCCCACACACACACACACACACACGCAGATGCACACACACATGCACACGCGCGTGCGCGCGCACGCACACACACACACACACACACACACATACACACACACATACACACTAGCACTAACACATACCTCACTACACACAAACACACAGCTACCCACCCCTACCCTCTACGCACACACACCATGCACACACACACACACACACACACACACACACACACACACACACACGCACGCACACACACACACACGCACTGAGTCACACACACACACTGAGTCACACTGCCACACTCCCGGGCACACACACACACACACACACACACACACACACACACACACACACACACACACACACACACACACAAACACGCACTCGCAGTGAGCGTCAAGTACCCCCCTGAACCACTGAGCCTATCGAATGACACGATCAGATGGCAACTCTGTACGATTCACTGACCTCGCATAAAGACGTGCCGAACTAGCCCTACTTTGGCTGGTAGGTATTGCCTGATGTCACTAGTGTAAGTAAGCGCAGTTGTCACGCAGCTCACCCCACTGTCACGCAAATGACGAAATCTGAGGAAAAATCAGTTTAAACCCTTCATTGCCAGTGGGCGCATATTGTGCGTCGGAAATCTTAGTTTAATTCAACGTAGCCCCAAGTAACATAACCGATACAGAGCGATTTCGTTCAGCAACAGGCATAAATCCTCATGAGCCCCCGCAACTGCGGGGGCCATGAGGATCTATACCTCTTGCAGCTGGGTGGTGTTCAATATTTCTCGGCAGTGAAGGATTTAATGTTATTACCGTTGTCGATCTCTGTTTGTGGTTAGGGGACCTGGGTAGCTGGAGTCAAGTGGTAGAGCGATGGACTATCGTCCGAAAGGTTGCGGATTTGAACCCAGGTGGGATCAAAACTAAAAATCAGATCCCTTTCGGCGCCACCGTCTTTAAAATTATCTCCGTGGTGGAAAAAAAAAAAAAGCTTCAAGCACTAGACGTGTAACCCCTTAACTCATTCTACCCCAACACCGAAATCCCAAAATTTTGCCGCTTTCCTCTGAGGACTGCATTGCAGTGCAGGACACAGATTGACCAAGATAGTTCAAGGGTGATGCCAGAATAGCTTGGCGCCCATAGGCGCCAAGCTATTCTGGCATCACCCTTGAACTATCATGGTCGATCCTTATCTTGCTGTGGTGTGTCTGGGGTAGAATGAGTTAATTGCCGCTAACGATAGCGTTCGTCGGAAATGACGTGTATCAACGCATCTTTTCTGCCGAAAGGTGTAGTCAGTAGCGAGGTTTTGTTTCCAACGAACGACAACGAAGGAGAGAGAAATCACTGCGGATGAACAATTGTCCCATGAGCATAGACAACAGTCCAAACATCTCCAAGAGGCATAGATTCACATCCGCCCTATCGGGCGCATGAGGATCTATGCCTCTTGGCGATGTTTGGAGTGTTGTCTATGATCAGAGGGGCGCATGTGTGCATCTATGCTTGCTGGAGATGTTTGGGGTGTTGTCCATACTTACGGGACAACTGATTATCCGCCGTGACTCCGCTCTCGTTCGTTGGTTGGGAGTCGATTGACGTAAATGTAACCTCACCAGCAGCAACCAAGGCGATGTCTTTAGTGGCAGACAAGACTGTGACGGTAAGGTCTTTCACGTTTTACTGAGAACATGAGCGTCTATCCGTAGAAGCCATTCTCCCAGACTACGAGGCTCGAAGGACACCCAATGTGCAAAAGGCCATCGGGCCGACATCGGTCGCACGGTCGTGCGCTGGCCAACGGCGGATGACGTCGGCGCGATGGCCTTTTGCGCACTGGGACAGCGCAATCCAGTCTTGTCTTCATCTCGTAGTTAACACATATATATATATGATTTCAGCAAGTGGCATAGATCTTCAAGAGCCGCCGCATCCTGAGGCTCTTGGCATCAGTCACCCACTTGCTGTCAAACCGCCGTTAAAAACTAACTAACTAACTAACTAACTAACTAACTTCTTTTCCATTCTGTGTTTCATTTTTAAGTAATAGTTCCATCAGTACAGGCATATTAACTGGTAGCAAAGTGCTTCGCTAACAAACGTCAAACGTCGATTCAAAAGATGCCTAGTCAATTGCCTGTGACACGAAAATAAAGATTAATTTTTTCGATTTTTAGCTCCACAAATAACTCCGCATTTCCAGCGAAGAATTATGTGTGATTAAAAATGTAAGCGCTTTGTGTTACCGATTGAAGGAAGCGGCTCGGTATTGATTTAGTTTGAAAGCCAAAGCAGATGTTTCCAAAGCCAGCACTCACAGGCGCCCGTCACGCTGATGTCGGTAGTACAATATTTCGTGTTTTTGTTTTTCTGGAACCCGGAACAGTGTACGGGGTAAGAACACTCTTACACTCAAGCAATGAGCTTGTACAGGGCGCACCGCGACGGTTTACGAGAACGGATGATGATGATGATGAATCTTTTATTGCAGGATAAAGCTATTAGGCAACTCGGCAATGCCTGTCTTACAAGCTGTCCTGTATACAAAATAAAACACAACAGGAAAACAAACGCATCATACAAAGGAAAAAAATCCAAGATAAAAACACACGAACACAATAGGTGAATTATTAAGAGAGAGAGAGAGAGAGAGAGAGAGAGAGAGAGAGAGAGAGAGAGAGAGAGAGAGAGAGAGAGAGAGAGAGAGAGAGAGAGAGAGAGAGAGACAGACAGACAGACAGACAGACAGACAGAAACAGAGACATAATCAGAAAGAGAAGAACTGAGGAGCCGGAGAGAGATAGTACAGAGGTTACGTTTAAGCCGGACGACTTCCAACAACGAACGAACAATAGCGAAGTCAGTTATCTCTGATAACCAGCGTGGAGTACGAACATAGACAAGACTCCAAACATATCCAAGAGGTACAGATCCTATCGAGCCCTCGGGGCTCACGAGGATCGATGCCTCTTGGACATGTTTGGAGTGTTGACTATGGTTTTGCTTGTGGTAGAAGCCGGCGGTTATCCGCCGTGACTAAGTCTCGTTCGTTGCATGTACAAAGGAGTCGTTCGTCGCAAACAAAGCCACACTAGTCTCTTCCGTGCCGGAGCTAGATAGAGATTAAAACATGCCTGACATCCTGTTACGCAAAATAAATCACAAGTGTTTCAGCTCGACCGATAAAATACGAGCTTTAGTTCTCGTTATTTACTTTTGCAGGGTAAGTGGAGGTCAGGCACACTTTAATTTATTTGTGTATACTTTGACTTTTTAAAAGGGGTTTAACCAGCTAAGAATCGACCATGATATTCTCTTCTCTTTGAAGCCTGGTAGTGCTCTGCGGCCACAGTTGGGTTGTTGATCGTTTTGCTGCATTTCAAAGAACGAAACAGTCAAAAGTGCGGCGGAGATTGCTCAACCCGTATCACTATAGGTGCACTGACACAACCTTGTAACACGTGGTCTAGAAAAGGTACAACAAACGTGTACTGTGGTGAAAGCCTGACCAACCGGGTGACTGTCAAGCGTGCAAATGCAAATTCAGTAAACGACAAAGACAGAAACAGGCGCACACTGGCTGCGGTCTCCCTCGATTCGCTGCGCTGCAAGCTCAGCGAATCGAGGGAGACAACCAGTGTGAAATAAGCGCGGCTCCGAAATAGCCTACACAACAGTTAGCTTGTTTTGTCTCTGCTATTCAGAACATTGCTAGTTATTGTTAACTGTTTTGCCTTCAGTTTGTTCTTCCTAAACGTGTTTCTCAGGCTTTCTATTGTTGGTTAGCTGGGTAAGCGTTTCTACTTACGAATACCAAAAACTACCAGTGCGGAATACCAACCTATATGCTGGTTTGCGAAACAGTTCGCTTAGGCATCCGTTCTACCTACCGGGTTCACTGCTTAGTCACGTGAGCAAAACAACACAATTATTGGTTGTTAGACAGGCGCACGAGTGGGACACTTCCCGCACACCGTCCACGCTGAAACCTAGCGTGGACTGAATTCTCATAATTATTTGAGACTGAGTTGTCCTCTCAAGACTGCATTACAGTTCGGGAGACTGACAGATCGGCCACGATAGTTAAAAGGGGGGGGGGGGGTGTGTGTGTGTGTGTGCTAGAATAGCTTGGCGCCTGGAGGCGCCAAGCTATTCTGGCACCACCATTGAATTACATTGGTCAGTTCATCTTCATGTGGAAGTGTCAGGGCTGAATTGGTTGAAACAACCCAGCTGCAAATTATCTTTTTGTAAGATAACTGAAACGAGAATAGTTGTGCCGGATTAGATAAGTCTCTTGTCTTGTCTATTCTTATTGACATTTATCTGATTGAGGTGAAATCAGAGATGACAGAGAATCAGAATCTTGGTCGTCACTAAAAGAATTTGAACTGATTGAACTGATCACTCACCGTCAAGATATCAACTTAGACAGATGTGCGTTAGTCTCTGCACCTGCAGGTGCACATGAGAATCTGTTTCTCTTGCCGAAAGGAAAGGACTGAACCAGAAACTGTTCCACCACACCGGCGAACTGAGAGTTCGTCAGTCTGATACCGTCACAGTGAAGCTGTAAGAAAGTGCTAGCTTAGTAGGGCAGAGAGAGAGAGAGAGAGAGAGAGAGAGAGAGAGAGAGAGAGAGAGAGAGAGAGAGAGAGAGAGAGAGAGAGAGAGAGAGAGAGCGAGAGAGAGAGAGATGCATGGATAGCAAGTCAAGAGGCTCCGTAAATGAATTATTCCGCGAAAATAGATTTCCACCCTCTCTCTCAGGCTTGCCCTTGCTTCTTCAGTTATTCAGCTAAAAACGCCACGAATCCCTCTGTCAGTATGAGTGTGAATGTAGTGTCAATCTCTCAGCGCCCGTAACAGGCTGCAGGGCCGGGGCTCCTGAGAATCCATGCCTCTTGCAGATGAAAGGGTCTTCCTGAGGGATTGTCTGTCTGAGCCCAAACAACTTCGGAAGCCTACGACACGATTGGAGGACACTGCGGGTTGAATTGGGAAGACGTATTGAAGAAATGGTACGTCTTCTGTAGTACATCATCATGCTTTTAGTTTACTGCAGACAAATCGTAACCTTAGTGGAAACTTCATTGAGCAGTCACGACTAGTCATGTGTTGAAGACTTTTCACAATTATTAACAAACTTACTCGTTGAGGACACAATACACTTGTCTACATCAGTTCAAACTGACATAAACACGCAAACGATCAAACCAACCAACCAACCAACCATCTAATCAACAAACTAACCACGGCAAACAAACAAACAAACAACCCACCAAACACTAGAAACGAACGAATAAACGAACGAACAAACAAACACCCGGCATTAACCCGTTCAGCCCATGACGCACTACAGCAGGAGATGGAATTATCATGGTCGATCCATCTCCAGCAACAGGTGCATAGTCGTTAGATGACGCCTCTACAATTTGGGATATACGTGCGTCGGGCTAAATGAGGTAATCAGTTAAGCTATTGTGTGCGACGCGTCTCAGTTATGTCAAATGCGGCTCGTGTGTTCCTACGTTACAAAATGCCGGACAGGCCAACACACACAGATACCGGTTAGCTAATCAATGGCAAGCGAACTAGGGAACCAGCCATTCAGATAGCTAAGCACAGGTGGCCTACACTGTATTTACTCTTGGGCAAGTTTGAACACTGAGAACAAGGCTTAAAGGTTAGTAAGTTATTTGTGTCTAACACATTCTACTACAGGACCAAAATCCCCACATTTTGAAGTTGACCTCTGAAGGACTGTATTACAATTCTAGAGACAGATCGAGCATGATAGTTCTATTGGCGCACAGCTATTCTGGCCGGCACCAGCCTTGAACTATCATGCTCGATCCATGCTGTGGTGTGTCCGGGCTGAATGAGTTAACGCCAAGTAGGCAACGAAGGCCATTCGCCAGCGCTGGAAGGTCCAGTGTATTTGTCCATAAGCTAGCCAGATCTACCGTGCACTGGGTGCACAAGTACAAATGCACAAATACTTCACTGTGAGCCAGACATTCAATATTTTTTCATTCTGTTTTGTTTGTTTGTTTTTTTTGTGTGTGTGTGCAGATGATGCAGAAGGAGTGCCTTAACATAATATTGCCTGATTTGGGCTTCTGGAATGAATTCTGATTTATTTAGATTAAAAAGTTTCTCAACCTCATTTTAGCATCTGCGAAGAGCGTGAATGGGGGTACCTTTGCGCCATCAGCTATATCTCTGGAGTGTTCCTAAGGATTTTCGGGGAACATGGCTTAAACATCTCAGGACATACTAAGGTACACTTTGAAACCCATCTTATTGAGTACTGGGGGGGGGGGAGGGGGGGGGGTGTGCCGAACGGCAGATCTGGCTAGCTTATGGACTATATTGACTGAAGTCCTGGACGTTAGCCACCTGTCTGTCACACTGGCTGTCTCCCTCGATTCGCTACCGCGCTAGCGCGGTAGCGAATCGAGGGAGACAACCAGTGTGCGCAGATGTAAATGAGTCCAACTGCTCAACGTCCATGCCTAGTCCGTGCCTAAAGACACGTTCAACTTCAGAAGATTGCAGCACCAACGCCTTTCGTCCAGTAATGAGGTAATTTCAAAACGGGGCACCGATAAAGGGTCTGCACAAATTTTGACCCAAACTGGGTTCGATCCTAGGACCTTTCGGACGAGTGGCACGAGACACAGGCATATGACTGCAAGAGGCGTAGATCCTCATGAGCCCCCTCATCTGCGGGGGCTCAAGAGTATCTGTGCATCTTGCAGCTGGGTTATAAAACACAGATACACAGATTAGTTCACAGATACCAGATTAGTTCCTTCCTGCACTCGGGCACTATGAGGGACTGACATGGGACAAGTGCTGTTACTATTAGTGTTAGAATAGCACGTACACCAGAAGCGCTCACCTTTCGGACTGGCATCAGCTTGAGTTATCGTGGTCGATCTATCTGTGTCGCCTGTACATCAATACATGTCTGCAGAGTGTGACTGTAATCAACTAAATATCGGACAGTTTCAGTTAAAGGGCTGAGTTTGGTATTTTGCTGTAGTAAAGTATTTTATACAACTCACGCCCTTTCCCGGCCATGTATTACCAGGCTGTATCAATGCACGTGTGGTGATAAAGCCTGTGCTGTCTCCGTCGTGTCTGTCTACCGTTTCGTTACACTGCGATCAGTCACTGTGGCGGAGACAAGTTAGCAGCGACTCAGTCATACCGCAACATGGCGTGCGCGTACCGCACCCTTATGTCGATTTAAGGTACACACACACACACACACACACACACACACACACACACACACACACACACACACACACACACACACGCACGCACGCACACACACACACACACACACACACACACACACACACACACACACACACACACAAACACACACACACACACACACACACACAAACAAACACACACACACACACACACACAAACACACACACACACACACACACACACACACACAAACAAACAACCAACAACAACAACAACAACAAACAAAAAACAAAAAAAAAACCAACTTTCAAAAAGTCGATATTTGACTTGACCTTACGTTACGCAAAATAAATCACTCGTAATCAGCTCCACCGATAAAATGTTTGTTAAAACTCATAATTTATCGGTCGAACTGGGCACTCTTTATAACGGAAGGTCAGACGTACTTTAACCCATTTAGCTCCGACACCCTACAGCAGGAGATTGACTGACCATGATTAAAGGGTAGCCCGCCTTTGCCAGATTAGCTTGGTGCCTTCGGGCGCCAAGCTAATCTGACACTACACTTGAATTATCATGGTAAATCCATCTCCTGCTACTGGTAATAGTCTCGGTAACTCTTCCAAAATTGGGGGAATGCGGCCGTTAGGTTAAATGGGTTAATCTCTAGATACTTCAGTGTAGATTCAGTTCTAGGACTGCCCACGATAGTGTCCACTACGTCGTCCTCGTTTCAGTCAGACATTCCTTTCTATCGTATTGATCACCAAGAGACATGGATTTTCATTGGACCTAAGCCGGTCGCAATGGGTTGTGGGACTCTGCGAATAGATCTCAAGTTATTTTATTTATTTATTTATTTTTTTTTTTTTTTTTTGCATCCTCGGACTGTGGAAGATACTGGAGCTTGGCCTCCCGCTGGTTGTCTCCATTGATTCGCTACTTTTTCTGATCAGCGGTAGCGAATCAAGGGGGACAGCCAGGGTGTCAGAGGGTAGACTTTTGACTTTTCGGCAAGTTTTTATGTGGTTTCTGCATACTGCGGTTCACCAGTAATCTTCATCATTATCATATCCCCTTGTTTCTACGTGCAGGAGGCATAGATTCACATCAGTCCCAGCAATCGCAAAAGACAGACTCACATGATACCGGCCCAGCGACTCGGCATGGCCTCACGTGAATCTATATCTTAGTTTCGCAAATGCAGGAGCTCATGTGAGTCTGTGTATCATGCGGATGTAGGTTGTTGGAAAATGGACTGGACAGGATCTCGAGGACCAGGAGATGCACAGGGCTCAAGAGAAACTACGTCTCCCCGGCGCTCACCAAGATAGGCTCCTACTGTCCTTCGAACTGTGTGTGTAGCGCTAGATTTTGGAGTACGACTGAATCTGCTCGGGGAGGTGGGCCGAGGGAGAAAAACCCTCACCAATAATACAGACAAACATAAAAACGTAATTGCGTGGCTCAGACTCGGTATTAGCACACTATCTTGGGCAAGATCTGAGCAAAGATCCTGTTGCATGAGTGAGCTTAGTCCAGCCGCAAGTCGCTAAGCAAGGTGCTCCGGTATAGCGGAGCATCTTGCTTAGTGGTTTGCGGCAGGATTTTAGCTCACTTATGCAACTGACCACTTGTATATAGGATCTTTCGGCATCTTAGTACTGGTATTTGGAAGACAGACATTATAAAGGAAGGGTGGTTGTCAATAATGTAATAATAATGTAAGATACGTTTGTCAGTATTGTCAGGAGCATGGTGAAGTCCAGTTTAAAGTACTAAAAAGTAGGCATCAAGTCACGTTTATCAGGCACTACCCTTGAACCGGCTACTACCCTGAACCGGCTATCATAGCCGTGTTATATCACCGACATTCTATGTACACTGTCCTAAGGACGCTTAACCCAGTAAGCACAGATTCTCGGGCCCACGGCGGACCCGATGACCTGTGCTCACTGGGACGAGCGGTCCAGGGTCGATTTACATATATATACTTTCAATAGCCAGTAGCTGCCTGTCATTGTCCTAGCAGCGGCTTTGTTGGACCTGTTTTTCAAGCCCCACGCAAACATCTCGATGCAACTGATGCACAGGTACAGTAGGATGACAGCTGCTGGCTTGGAAAAGTTTCTGCAGCTGGCGGCCAGAGGCCATCAGGGTGTGAATGAAATGCAGAACGAATCTGTCACGTCGAGTCACTAGCAATATATCACATGATTTTGGAATCCTATGTAGAGTCCCCTGATAATTATGGGCTCCAAACGTCCTTGTGACGCTCTGTGTCAGGGGCACTTAACTGATGGAAGTTTTCCCGCCCCTCGGTGAACGTACCAGACACATACAGACTCAGTACTTGTTCAGTTGCTGTGTTTAGTCAGTAGTGTGGTGTCTCCATTGCTTAATCCATTGCATCCTGAGGCTAATTTTTTTTAATTTGCTTACTGTCTCCTATAAAGGCTACATTACAGATTAGTCTAAGGCCGGTGGTGCCAGAACAGCTTGGCGCCTCAGGCGCCAAGCTATTTTGGCACCACACTTGAACAATCATAGTCAAATTAATTTCAAGCAGTAGTTATAAAGATAAAAAGGGCTAAACCGTTATGGCGGTTGTCATTTCCTTCTACTGACACTTGGGCCCTGATCGTGGTGAGAAACACAAGACTGTTATCAGTGCCGGAGGATCACTTGCATAAACTAGGTGGGCATCAAACGTCTATTTATGTGCATGGTTGCGTCTGCATTGAGATGCGCCACAGTAAACAGGCATTACACTACTTCTGTGCTGCCCCGGTAGATTCAGGTACAAGTACTACTCTCAACTAGCCGCTGAACTGACGAAAAAAAGGTCGTAAGTTCTCCTGATTGGATGATCCTTTGCCGGGCTACACGCGTCGATTGTCTATTGATATCAAGTTTGTATTCCCATCTTCTTGACAGTGAGTGAACAGCGAGGTTAACTTTACGCCGGTCGACTTCCTACAACGACCGAAAAGGAAGTCACCAGCTTGTACCATAAGCACAAACAACACTCTAAATATCTCCAAGAGGCATAGATCCTCATGAGCCCGGAGGGCTCATGAGGATCTATTCCTCTTGGAGATGTTTGGAGTGTTGTCTATGGTTCCAGTACATACCGCTGTGACTTCGCTGTCTTTCGTTGTTGTGAGTCATTCGGCGTAAACGTTACCTCACTTTAATATGGAGTGTGCCGGGTTTCTTTCACATCAGTCACGAACATGAGTAAGCGCCAAAGGCCGCAAATCCATATCGGGCCGATGTTGGCCGCAGTCGGCAATGTAAAAACTACGACACAGCTTTTCCTGATGCCGGCAAGCATAACCATTACTTTGCAAGGCAACAAAGCACTAATCAGTCGCACAACGCGGCCGCGGCCTGCCGGGTCGAATCGAAACTGAACTGAATGAACTGAAGTTTAAGGCTAGTGGCTCAACCCAGCCGAGGCAATAATTATCAGGAAAGGTGCTAGCTAACCTTGAGTTTCCGTAGCCTATCCGGCCTTGCCCCACTGAGGTTCCCTCAGGTCCCCGCAGATAGCCCTGGGACTGAAACAAACAGGACTCCTGACCGCCTACACTGACTGACCGAAACTTTCATCGGTTGATCGTTCGATTGGCTTCCTTCGAGGAATAATAACTTGACCGGCAGCGCTTTTCTATAGCGTCCTTCCCCGTCCCCACTTACCGGCAGGCTCGGAACGCTTTACAAATGATTATAAACACACACCGTATAAACTACAAGTCACAACAACAACAATAAGAAAGAAAGGCAAAGCCCTTAATGCTCACGTGTATGACCGATCTACACATGTCTGACAATAAGTAAAGGGATGGCTTCTGCACTAACAAAATCCATGTTTCCTCAAAATTTAATTAATTTTCACGCATCTATGAAACTGACAACCCGTGACCCTTGACCTTTGCCATGAGTCAACTAAATTAGGATACATAGGAAGGTCTTATCATCAGCTACCTTTGTGCAAAATTTGATTGAAAAGTTTTCAAAAATTTTGATAATAACTACAAGTATTGGCATTTTATACACATTTGTCGACCGGGCTCATCTGTACTGAACGTACGTAGTAGATGGCAAAGACTGACGGAGATGCAAAACTGAGTTGTCACTACTGTTAACACATTCGAGGCGTCCTGCATTCGGAGACGCGTTTTCATCAGCTGCGTATCCGGCGAATGCGCCACTGACGTCCCGAATGACTTCTAATGTTACCGAGTGTCTAGGCCGAGTCTACGGCAGTACCGCAGTACGGCACCCAGTCTCAGCGGAGCTGCCCGGTCTTTTCTCAGACTTTTTCTTGAGTAAAGTGCAGTTGATTCGTTATGGTATTGATGCGCAACCATGCCAGGTTGACCCTTCGTATGCTGACAGGTGTTTTGAGGGTCAGATATTCTCAAAATTTGAACCTGTGACTGACGAAGAGGTATGTGTGATTCTGAAGAAAACTGCCCCCAAGTCTTGTGAACTAGATCCCATGCCCACTTCCCTCCTGTATGACTGTATAGATGTCATTCTTCCCACATTACCCATGTCATCAATCATTTGCTTCAAACTGGTTCTTTTCCCACCTAGTACAAAAACGCAGTTGTCAAGCCGCTTTTGAAGAAAGCATCTTTAGATCAGAATGACTTTAAGAATTACAGACCTGCGTCAAATCTTCCATTTATATCAAAGGGCATTGAGAAAGTCGTGCTCTCTCGGACCCTGAAGCATCTCACCGTCAACAATCTCTTAAATCCCTTACAATCAGCCTACCGCGTGAGTCACAGCACGGAAACAGCTTTACTGAAAATCACGAATGACTTGTTGCTTGCACTGGATGATAGTCAGGTTTCTGTTTTAGCTTTCCTGGATCTGTCTAGCGCATTTGATACGATTGACCATAGCACCCTGTTCTGTCGCCTTGAACGTGTCTTTGGTATCCGGGGACAGGTTTTTGATTGGTTTAAATCATATTTGTCTAACCGGTCACAAACTGTTTCTGTCTGTGGTCATCTTTCAGTTGCAGCCCCTCTGTGTTTCGGAGTACCCCAAGGTTCAGTCCTTGGGCTTGTGCTCTTCATTATGTATATGCAGCCCTTGTCGGGTGTATTAGCTGCACGCCCAATTTCTCACCACGCGTACTCTGATGACACGCAGTTGTATAAATCAGTCCATTTTGAACAGGTCGATGCCATCATCCAGTGTGTGCAACAGTCGGTTTCTGATGTTAGAACATGGATGATAGCCAACAAATTAAAATTGAATGAAGATAAAACAGAAGCCATGCTAGTTTCCTCTACCAGAATATCTTCCTCCTTACCGCAGTCCATCACAATCCTAGACACTAAAGTTAGTTTTTCTGCTCAGGTGAGAAATCTTGGCGTCACCATTGATTGCAGTCTCTCAATAAAACAACACGTTTTGAATGCCTGTAGATCTGCATTATTGAACTGCGTCGCATCAGGCATCTTCTCACACCAGAAGCCACTAAAACGCTAGTCTGCTCCTTTGTCTTGTCCCGACTCGATTACGGCAATGCACTCAGTACCTTTTGGATCGGCTCCAGAGGGTGCAGAACTCCGCAGCACGGCTTGTTGTCAAGGCGGACCATATCACACCAATATATTGAACCAGCCAATAGTTTCCGGCAGTCTTTAAAGACACATTTGTTAGTATGTCATTTGTACGGCGCCTAGAGCTTTTCTATCGAAAGTATAGGCGCCTTAAAAATATACATTATTATTATTATTATTATTATTATTATTATTATTATTATTATTATTATTATTATTATTATTATTAACCCAAGTGTAGGGGGCTCTGGATAGAGGTAGTACCTTTGCTGTTCGGCAGCTGCGTCCTACATAGGACGGACGGGAATCACTGGGCCTCATACATCTCCTTAATCTCTCACGTGCTGGCTCCAAGCGCCACACCCTGGCAAACCACCTCAGCTGGTGGGCTAAACCACGTGAGGGGGTGGTGTTCACATTGCACCACTAGGCGGATGAGCTGTTTCTGACAGCCAACGGCTAGAGGACGGAGGAGATCAGGTTGGATCCAACGGCCAAATGTGGGGGAGTAAACCGGCCCTTCAAATCAGGAGTGGAGCCCCGAAGGCAGACAGCTGCCTGTATTCACGCACTGTTCTGGCAGCTCCTGCAGCCAAACTGGTGCCAAACGTACTGCTTTGCATTCCTTTGGATACATCAGCGAGGCCGAGAGGGGGATCTTGATGACTGGGCATCCCAGGATCTCCATACACTTCGCCCAGGCTGGCGCACTGGAGAGGTCACTCCAGTGACTGACCCAGCAGGCGCATACTCCATTGTCTTCCGAGACAGGATGCCATATAACCCAAAAGAACTTGAACTGGCCGCACAATTGGAGATGGATGGGCTATGGCAGTTCAAAGGTAGTGCCAGCTTGGCTTGGCGCCCTACCAGGCGCCAAGCCAATCTGGCACTACCCTTGAACTGCCATAGCCCGTCCATCTCCCACAGCTGGTAAACAACAATTTTATCGCAGCCGCCCTCCGTACGCTATTCCATAAGCTGGTTTTACACCGTCTGGGGAACATAGACTTAAATGGGGCCAAACAACAGGTATTACGCCGTTCGTTAGCCATATTCTTCAGTACTAAATAGGCTTTGAGGCTGGAGAGTGTCCAAGACTGACGGACTAGTGACGATGATGTCACAGCACCGAACTGAAGTAAGTCATGTTGACTGATGCCGGCGGGTACCGGCGATTGGTGTCATTACTCACGCTCACACATACACACTGCTCTCGTCACAACGCACACACACGCACTGAGATCAGTATGCTAAGCCGAAGAGAGAGCTCCAATGCATGGTGCTGGTGGGTCAGTTTGTTTTCAGTGCGGAGCCTGGGGAGACACTGAGAGTGCGGCCGCAAGGCTTACTTCTGTACAGTTCAGGGATCGCACTTTTTGGGGGGTTTCCCTTTGAAAAATCTAACTTGAGTAACTCAGTTTTGACCAACTTTCTCAGGCTGTATTCCTGGAGCTTACACAAATCCCAGCATTAAAATTAACCCTTATCATTCGGGCACCAGTGTGTGCGGAAAGCCGGTGTGATAAGTTTGACTATGAAACAGTAGTTCAAGGGTAGTGCCAGAATAGCTTGGTGCCTCTAGGCGCCAAGCTATTCTGGCACCACCCTTAAACTAACGCCATTGTCTATATCCTTATCTCAGTGTAAGTACTTTAATGTAGTTTGCGTATGGCAGTGTACAAATTTGAAGCTTTTAGCCTCAGTACGGTGACTATATGGGTTTAAGCGATCTTCTCCAGACAGAGTATTGGCCATGTCGGCGTCGGCCCGCGAGGATCTTTGGTGTTGAACTAGCAAAGATTTCAGACTCAATCTGCGACTACCGGCCGCAGAGGAGGGGGTTAAAAAGAGAAATACTGATGAAAGGCCGGGCAACATTCAAAGTTATACAGTAAAAATAGAAGTCATAAGTCGTATACTTGGTACAAAAAAAAAAAAAAAAAAAAAAAATTAGTGATAGCTTATCAGTGAAATAACTAGGCCACCGGCACTTTAACAAAAAACAAGAAAGACTCCCTCCTCCATTCCCCCCTCCGCCCCTCTCCGCCCTCAGTGTAGTTCATCACTAAACTGACTTGAAAACTCCCCTTTTCTCAGTAAAAGATTTCTAAGTCGACGACGCCGCTACTGACACTACTCACGGACGCTTGTTGCGGACTCATGAAGATCTATGCTTTTTGTGTACATTATTCATTTACATATGCGCTGGTCTATGATTTTGGAACTTACGGCTTCCAGCCGTATGGTCCAAAATCACAGACCAGCACACATGCTATGATTTTGTTCTTGACTCGAAAGGCGGCATGAGTAGGCTACAGTATTTATTATCCGGCCCAGGGTTCGATCAGATTTCGTCTTGTACGTTTTTCTCAGAAACACTCTGAATAGTTTAACGAGCTCTACACAACCTTACCGACCCAGCATAGAAAGAGACATATAATACATGTAGTTAAGGCATCCCTAGGCCCTACGAGTGATCCTCGAAATACTTGCAGAGACCCTTTTTAAAACAGGCTAGCGAGGAGGCGGATTTTACATGGTCGGGAAGCGCATTCCAGACATGTGTCCCTGAGAAGGATAAGCTGGTTTTATAAAAATCGGTCCTTGGTTTTGGGACTATGAAAAGCTTTCTGATGTTTCCAAGCTTGGACTCAGACTTGCGGAACAAAGTGGAGATGTACTCCGGTGTTTTGCTACAGCCATCAAACTGAATCAGTGGTGGACTTTAATGACAGGTGATCTCTCATAAGGAGGTCGGGGGGGGGGGGATGTGGGGGATGGGGGGGGGGGGGGAGGGGGTCACACAGAACAGGTACTGCTATGAAGTAAAAATGTTGCCGCAAGGGTTTCGTATGTAAAGATCAGAAAGGTGTCGTCATTTTTCATGCATTAAAAGAATTTTCAGCCTCTCCTCTTAACCCTTTTAGCCCGAAGGTCTCATTTCACAAATTTTGGAGGTGTTGCCTAACGACTATGTACCAGATCATGATAATTCAAGGGCAGTGCCAGATGAGCTTGGCGCCTTGAGGCGCCAAGCTTATCTGGCACTACCCTTGAATTCCAAGTTATCATGATCAATCCATCTCCTGCTGCAGGGTCCCGGGGCGAAATGGGTTAATGTCATTTTCAGGTACTGCTGTATAAATAAAGAGTAATAAACGAGACTCACGTCGGATTTGCTGAACTTGAAAACTGAAGTATTACAGACGTCAATCTTTTAATTTAAAACAAAAAAACAAAAAACAAAAAAAGAGATTGTTTGCGAGTAGTACATGTATCTGTCGAGGAACAGTTATATTCAGTTCCATTAACCCCTTGACTGTTACTGACGATACCGCTCTTGGGAGAAGACGCCGGCGTAGTCACGCGTCTTTTCCGCCGATCGGTATCGTCACTAGCATTCAAAGGGTTAACCCTTTGGGTCTCGGTAGCGTTATTAGTCAGTGGCGATGATTCCTGACAACAACAACAACAACAACAAAAACAAAAACACGCCACGGGCCGACACCCAAATGGTTAAAGAAATCATCTTTTTGAAAATGTGAACTTGTGCCAACGTTGAAAGCCTGAACTTTCTTCCATAGGCCGTCTGTTTTGAATATTCAGTGAGAAATGACGCTGGTCTAACTGAAACCGGCCGGGCTTCCATTTGCGCAACTGAACTGAAGCCGGACCGCCATCGGGCCGGTGTCGGCCGCCTTTGGCCGCCCGCGCACGTCTGTGCGCGGGCCGCCAACGCCGGCAGATGTCGGCCCGTTGGCCTTTTGCGCAATTCAGTTGAGTTTCATTGTACAGATAATTAGTCCGTACGGTGAATCTTGAAGAGTCAGCATCACTGTGTTCACGATTAGGTTTCGAACTGAGCTGACGTGACGTGTGATAATGCGGCAGGCGTTAAACTACAGTGCGAGAAAAGGCCGATTTCGGCCGCCGTTTTGGCCCGAGCACGGCGACCGACGTCTGCCCGATGGCCTTTGCGCACTGAGTATATACTGAATCCCCACGGCGACGGCAATGATGCATGGTTTCCACGATAATTATCGTGTTTAAAACGGGTTCCGGCGTCGGACTTTTCTCCCCTGGTAAGTGTCACCGTTAATTCGGGCGGACCGTCCGGGGTTCTTTCTCTGGGTACTCCGGTTCTTCCACCCCCACCCCCCTCCACCCCCCACACTTTGGTACTTTGGTGATTTTAGTACCCACCCGTTGGAGGAACAATTGCATTTGTTATCAGTCGCGATTTCTGAACGTAACATGCAAAAGTGCAAATCGTCGCAAGTCAGAGTCAGTTCAGAGAGAGAGAGAGAGAGAGAGAGAGAGAGAGAGAGAGAGAGAGAGAATGAATGAATGAATGAATGAATGAATGATACTTTATTTCTCAAGGATGGAAACAATAGGCGCACAGGCCTATTTTCGTGTATGCCGCCTGTGTGTGTGTATGTGTGTGTGTGTGTGTGTGTGTGTGTGTGTGTGTGTGTGTGTGTGTGTGTGTGTGTGTGTGTGTGTGTGTGTGTGTGTGTGTGTGTGTTGCCTTAGTAAGGGACACTACCTGCCAGTAAATCGTCACCGGCTACCAGTGTAGATAGCCGCCTGAGTAGACTACCGTGCCAATGTTTGATCACAGCGTCAGCATCAGTCTACATGTTTGTGCAGTCTGCATCTTATGTAAATTAGTGTCGAGTGTGGCAAGGGGTAGCGTGACAATACATTTAACCCTTTGCGTGTCGGTAGCGGTTTTCGTCAGTCTGTCGCGAAGATTCCTGCAGAAATCATCAGTATGTCGAGACAAAAACCGCTACCGAAACGCAAAGGCCGTGTTAATGTTGATCTTATTGTTCTTACCCATTCGGAAGCCAGAGATGTTCGGGGGAAACCGTATGGGGGACACAGGCCATCCCGCTGCAGTCGGCCGCCGGAAACACTATCAGATGTGTTGGAAGGAGGCGGAGTGGGCCGGGGGGCGGGGGCGGGGGGGGGGGGGGAATGATACGAACGATATTAAAAAAAAATGTATGGTCAAAGGTTAATCTGATCTTGTATTCAGCGGAGGTCGAGATCTGTCCAGGCCAGGCTAGGCTAATACCACTCACTGACTCCGCACTCACTCACTCACTCACTCCGCACTCACTCCGCGCGGCACTCACTTTGAAACTAATAAACGACTGACTCAACTGAATTACTGACTGACTGACTAACTGACTGACACAGTGACTGATGGAAGAACCAAACAAACTCAAAGGAAGAGAAGGAACAACCAAATAAGCAACTAAATAACGGCAACCTACCAAGAAATGAACTTAGCTCGCGGCACCCTCACATACTCACTCGGCACTCATTACTAATTCAGTCACGCACGGCACTCCGCCTTTGTCTCCCTCGCTAACTACACTGAGCCTGGTACAACGTTGTAAACTGAACAGCAGAACTTGAACTAACCCCATTATTTACAGTCACTCATGAAAAAATTATTCAGGCAGGCCGTACCACTAAAAGAAAGTGATGTGTGTTCTAATTTTGTTATCTGACGTGCCGGAAAGCGGACATCAGCGCCACACTCCGGCAGTTCGTGTAAATCCTAACGTGCAGCCGGGGCTGAGTCAAAGTCTGGTGAACACCGACGGAGATTTTTCTGTTTTCGGCCAATCTCCCGGGCGTGGCAATACCATTTGTTAGAGGCATAGATTCTCATAATCCCCTGCAGTTGCAGGGGATCATGAGAATCTATGCTCTTGATAGGGATCGGTTCCCAAACCAGTTTTCGCTGGCATCACATATTAGGCACAGTTTTAACCAAAAGTGACACCGGAATTCTTTGTCAGTATCGCGCAGAGCTGAGTCGCATAGTCCCGGCGTAAGCCGGCGATAAAACAGTTAATTTTTGTTTAACATCTGTCCGCCTGCTACGGCCTCCGCATTTCAATTGTGCGTCCGTCGATCAACAACTAAGTAGTAGAAGCTAGAATAACTGACACACAGACACGTCACCGCAGTACACACACACACACACACACACACACACACACACACACACACCACACATACACACATACACACACGCACACACACACATACACACACACACCAGGGCCGGATCCAGGGGGGTGGGGTGCTTTGGTACTACAGCACCCCACCCCCCTCCCCCGGCTGGCATGAAACCGAAATAAGTGTGTTCAAAATTGAGTTGTGAGTAACGCTTGTGTTTCAGTGCGTACGTAACACCAGTTAGAAACTTTCAAAAACGTCAGAAGAACAGTTTCGGTGGTTGTGGTGTTTTGATATATACTAGACCCTGGCAATAGAAAAAATAAAAGTTGAGCACCCCCCCCCCCCTTGAAAACTGATTGATCCGGCGCTGTACACACATACACATACACACACACACACACACACACACACACACACACACACACACACACACATCAGTAATTTTAATCACCGGTTTCGGCACAGCGCCGTCACTGAGTACTGAATTACTTAATGATAGCTGATGACAGCGGTTCAGTGAAAGTCGTGAAACTCAAAACAGATAATTTTCCTCTCCCCCACACCACACACCCACTCCCCATCCAACTCCTCGCGGTACTGACTTGAACTGAGAAATCAAATCAACGCCAAAAAGAGATCTGGAGAAAGGAATCTGTCGCAACAAATCACTTCTAAAAAGAACCACGCACTCGAAACTTGCTGGTCTAGTCAGTCGGGTTCGAAACAAAGGCCGTGAGTTGTGGCCTGATTCAGTCAATGTAAAGGCTGTGTGAGTAGGGGCCTGAAAACGGGGCTTGGTCGGTTCAAGTTCGTATAGGAGTCCAGTGACGATTCAGGGGGATCGACTAATAGTCGTGTGGTAAGTAGTAGTTTCTGGAACACAAACGTCTCCGGACGCCTAAAGACCTTTCTATACTACACAGAACACTGGTACTCCCCCAGTGCGAAAAGGTTATCGGGCCGACATCAGCCCGAAGCCGTTGATCCGCACAGCCGTAACAGCAGGGGCCAACTGCAGCTGATGGCCGGTGGCCTTTTGCGCACTGTTCTTTGTCAGTGTAGTAGTTCCACGAAAAGCACGAAAGAGTGGGGGGGGGGGGGGGGATAAGATAAGATAAGATAGTTTATTGCCACTTGTTTCCATGTACAAAACAATAAAAACACTATTGGAATTTGTCTTGATGTCAGTTACTAAGGTGACTAAACACACACACACACACACACACACACACACACACACACACACACACACACACACACACACACACACACACACAGACCAACAGTAACATCTGATCCAGTTAAAAGCTGACTGTAGGCCCTATACATTCGTTCTCACTCGCCACTCGCGCTCTCTCCAATCAGTCCGGTTGATCAGAGAGAGCGCGAACAGCCAGAGGGAAAAAACTGTTGCGGAACTTCTGCTGGTCCTGGTACTGATGGACCTGTACCTGCGCCCTGATGGTAAAATTTGGAAAAGCTCATTGCCGGGGTGGGTGGAATCACTGGAGACTGATAAGACTTGCTCTACGTAAGAGACGCTGCTGGTACAGTGAGTCCAGGCTAGGAAGATCTCTGCCTATGATTTTTGAAGCGGTCTTGACCACCCTACTCAGTCTGATTTTCTCTTTGGCCGTGCCGATGGAACTTCTTCTTCTTCTTCCTCGAACACTCTTTTATATGGACAGCCCGGTCTCCTCTATAAATGCTGCCGTGCGCCGCAGGTCCTCCAGGCCTCCATAGAGCTTGCGGGACACCTCTGTCTCTTCCGGCCAATGTCTCCGTCTGATGGTTGTGAACGTGGGGCAGTGTGATGGGCACTGGTCTGACTGGCCAATTCCAAACTTGGTGTGGAGATGCCAGTTCAGTTGGTTATGGCCGGTGCGTAGTCGGAAGATAACTACCTGCTCCGGTCTGGTCAGTAGGTGATAGCCATCTGTTTTGTTATAGCTGGGGTGTTCTCGCAGCCACTTTCTTTTCTGCTTGTTTTTGATGATAGTCTTGGCTTCTGCATAGGACGTTGTTTTGTCTTCTTGGGTTGTTGAAGATCCCTCCTTTGCTAGCCTGTCTGCAGTTTCATTACCTCTCACCTTGCAGTGTGCAGGTATCCACTGCAGCACAGCCATGTGTGTTGTACAAAGGGAGGCGAGAGCCAAAAACAGATCATTTAGGTCCTTGTCTTTGGGTGTTTTTAGGGCCTGCAGGATGGAGAGGGCGTCAGTGAGAAACACCGAATGGAGTCAGATGTTTCCGAGCAGTTTTTCACTGTTGTTACACCAATTTTCAGGGCTTCTGCTTCTGACTTGTAGTTGGTGGCGTATTTGCCGGTGGCGAGAGAGATCTCTGCTTCTCTCCCTCCTGGGTACTTAATGTAGATTCCGGCTCCTCCGTCTGTGACAGCGTCAATTGCAGAACCGTCCGTGTACACATGGGTCCAGACCTCTTGTGGGTAGTGGGTCTGGATGTGCTCCATCGTGTAGGATTTGCGTTCTGTGTCACACTGGGTACCCTTCTTCTGGATATTTGGTATGCTGTCGCGTATTTGGGGTTCAGCCGAGCGCTTCCATGGAGGATTCTCAAGGGTTTTGGGGATCTCCTTTGGCATGTGATCTAGGAGATCTGGATTTCTTCGCTCAAGGATCCTGGTCTGATGTATGAAGCTGGAGCGCTTGAGTCTACCCTTTGTTGGCTCTGACATTCTCTGTCTCATCGGGTGGTTCTGCAGACGTTTGAATTCGCACGCTCTCAATCAATGCTCGGTAAAATTGCATCAACATGTGGGCACCGACACCGAAACTTTTCAGACGTCGCAGGAAGAACAAGCGCTGCTGTGCGGCTTTTTGGACGATGAGGCGAGTGTTTTCCTCCCACTTAAGGTCACATGACAGGGTAGTGCCAAGAAACTTAAAGTTCTGGACTGTTTCAATGATTTCACTATTGATCACAAGAGGGGGAGGGGGAGGGGACTGTTTCTTTCTAAAGTCCACAATCATTTCTTTTGTTTTGGCAGAGGTTCAAGGTTGTTGTTATTACACCAACTAACTGATTAGAGTCTCAACCTGAACGGTAGGCGGATTCGTCTGAGTTTGTAATGCGGCACCCTTCCACTGTGGTGTTATCTGCAAATTTCAGAACTTTAGTACTGACATGGCATGAAGCACAGTCATAATAAACTGATTTGTAAAGTGGACTCCTATACCATCACGGATTCATGACGATTATTTTTTTGACGGATACACGAATCCCCCAAAATAGCAAACACATTCACGGAAATGAAGAGACGATGAAGAGAGAAAGTAGGCCTACCGTACCGCTTTCACTGGCCGAAAGCTGTAATAACGAACAAAAAAAGGTGTGTATGTGTGTGGGAGTGTGGGAGGGGGGGGGGGGACTGGGGTCTGGCTTGGCAGCGATGGAGCAGGGGAGCAGGGAGCAGGGAGCAGGGATCATTTTCATGGATTTATTTATTTATTGTTGCCTCACAGGCTTTCACTTTTATGATGAACTCTTTATTTCCCACGGATCACGAGGATGCAAATATTGCAATCACAGGCGGCTAATACTCACGAAACTGACCGAAAGAACGCCAATCACGCATCACGATTTTAGGGCCGGCATACTACGAGCCTTCGGCTATGACAACGGCAAAAACGCCACCGCCGCCGTCGGCGGATCGACCGCACCGCCAAGACAGCTCAAGTTGAGTACGGCGGCCTAAGCCCGATTTAGATCGCGCCACATGCGTAGTTTCCTCGGCGGAAACCAGTACAGCAAGGGGCCAGAATAACAAGCGCACTGTTATACAGCCACATTATACAGCCGTGGTATGAATATGTTGAGATATGGCCTCGTCACGTGATCCTTACACACCGCTCCCTCTACCACTCCCCCCCCCCCCCTTTTTTTTTTTTTTTTTCCTGAGTGTGTGTGTGTGTGTGTGTGTTGGTGGTGATACGACTCTGATATCACGCAATGTCGCGCTCACGTGTTGTAAACGGCTGTTGTAGGCAGCTTACGTGCGTGACCCGTTGGAAATTAACTCTTTACATCATAATGATGAAATTGTCAGTAACAGTTCTGAAGACAGATTGACCATGATAGTTCAGGGTGATGTCGGAATAGCTTGGAGCCTACAGGCGCCAAGCTATCCTGACACCACCCTTGAACTATCATGGTCATTCCACATCTTATTATCAGGGCTTTGTGGGTTAGCGCATCCAACCCTGACATCTTAATCGACCATGACAGTTCGAGGGTAGTGCCAGAATGAGTTATTCTGGCGCCACCACTGAGCTATCATAGTCAAGTAATGCCGTGCTGTAATATGATATAGCCCATTTACTTCACCGCAAAGCGATTGACCATCATGGCCACTACCCGTGATCTATCATCATAATTTCCTGAGAGGCCGTCACATGCGTAGTTTGGACTCGGTGTGCACGTGTCCATGCTCAATTTTGACACCACCCTTGAACTGTCATGGTCTTCCATGACAGCCTTCAGAGGGCAACTGCCAAATTTGTGACCTTCGACCGTTGGGCGCGACGTGCTTACAGGTATCAAACTGGGCACATTAGTTACAAAGCTGAAAGCTTTTAGGCCGTGCTGATTGAACCAGTTGGCGCAGGCTTTGAAGCTTGTGTGTTCATTCGCACGCTGAAAACCCGAAAAATAATCCGTTTTCCAAGCAAGAGAGTGAGTTCGATTTCTCCCCCACCTAGAAGCATTGATTTTGATGTGCCCCTGCGTCTACAGAGGCATATGACAATCTATGTCTCCTGCCCACGGAAAGGAGTTTGTGTTGTGCTGGCTTGTGCTTCATTAACACTGTTGCCGTGTTTTAAGTAAAACTAGGTCTAGTTTCTTCAAGCAAGAGCATAGATTGTCATGTGCCCCTGCGGCTGCAGGATCACACGACAATCTATGCTCGTGCAGACAAAAATGTCGCTCTTGTACTCTTTCGTGCTTGCACTGTCGGGTCTGTACACGTCCGTGTGAGTACACAACGGAAAGGCCAAGGTTGTTTTCCTTGAACCCCTGACTATTTCCATCACTTGAGTAACTAAGATGTCGTTTACAAGCAATACACAACATTTTTCTCACAAGGTCTCCTGCACGAAATCTTTCGGGAGCTTCTGAACGTCTATGCTTTTTCCTTGTAGCAGCTGTCTGAAAACCGGATACAAGCCTAGACTGATTTCTATTGACACCCGCAACCAAACTAGAATGCGAAAACTTGCATGAACCTTTGTCGTTTGCGGGGGTCACATGAGGATCTATGCTGATGGAGAATTTCCGCTGTTGGGCTGAGGGTTTAAGCGAGTAATGTTAGACTGAACCCCTAAAATGACTTCCTCTGCATGCGGGTACAGACATAATTATGTTTCTAACCGTCAACAGAGATGCGTTCTCATGAGGCAAATTCTCCTTACTGCGTACATGTTGCTAGGAGTTGTGAAAATCTATTAGTTTGGGTAAAAGGAAATGTTTCGCTGTCGAACTGGAAAAGCTGAGCTGGGCTCACTGCAACTCGTCTCAGCAAGCGAAGATCCTCGGCCGCCGTCAGCCCTTGTTGGCCCGCACCGCGAGCCAACAACGGCTGATATCGGCCCCAAACCATTTTGTTAACTGGGGCGAGGGCTTGAGCTTTGTATGCTGCCAGCGTGGCAGGTTGTATGAGTCACACACCGCGTGTTTCTGACAGTGTGCTGCGCCGCGAGTGTAGTGTACAAATGCCTCAATGCCTCAAATACTGCGTATCTAGGCGGAGGCTGTAAGGCAGGCGATGACTGCAAAGGCGCCCGTCACAAGAGTATAATTTGCGCGAGTGTACGCTCCCAAGAAACCGTAACATTAATGTAACAGTAATATCTCAAAGAGTGCTGAACGGACACTTCATTGTGTTTGCCTTGCAAATTACGAGTTATCAAAATGTTTGTGATAACTTAGATCAACTTGATATCAAGCAAATCAAGGATATGGCCTTGGCTCAGATTTACTGTCAAGAAATTGTGACACTCCAAATCCAAAATTAAAAATTCCATATTTAAAGGTACAGACATATGACACATCAAATTCAAAACAAAACGCAACATCCTGTGGTATTTTTGTGATGATAAAACCTTTATTTCTCTTATTTCACTGCACAAACAGTTAGCATTATGTACATTATAAGTTATTGGTCGGAGGGGTTCGCTACACGGAACTTTGTAGGCCTGAGGGAGGTCAAAGGAATCATTGTACCCCGAAGGCCCCTCCGACCAATAACGTATTTGTTTTCATTCCTCCACTATTTTCGTAAAAGAAATCAAAAAGACATCTTCCGACCTGGATCACGACAGATATGACTGCCGTCAAAGGAATATACATTTATACATAAATAGACTGATGACGTAATTTAATATATTTCATGACGTTGCCGTCTCCAGTACTGAGTGCTTGTTGTTTCGAACAACACTATGCAACTTTTTACTTTGAGTAGAACGTTTTGGTGATCTTTTATAGAACAAAACTCGCATCCAAGATGCGTCATCGAGAGGGCTACAAAACGTCCGCCATTTTTCGCTACAGGGGTTTTAATATCACGGTCACATGGTACGGTTTGCGCTAACGTGACTGGTCGTGTGACGTGGGGAGGAAAACAAATCTATTTACACCATCACAAAAGTTTAGTACACATATTTCCACAGTAATAATGCCGCGAAGCTTATACTACAAAAATCACCTTGGCAAGATTGTTCAATAATTTTGTCAGCTATAGTGAAAACAAAGTTTTCGGACCCCAAAGAAACTGAACATTCTTTGGAAAAAGAAAGTGTACATAACCTGACAACATTTATTAATTTTCAAAAGAAAATGATCCCTCCAATACTCAAAGCCTGGTTCAGTAAAACAGAACAAATCAGTGGTTGTGATACTTGTTTTCACAGCTAAGAAAACCCGGCTTTCAATATAAGTATTATGAAAAATAGGCAGGCAATGATAGACACGTCTATTTTGTGTAAATAAGACACTTTTTAAACATGGAAATGGCTACAAATGCGTTCTAATTGGTACAGGTATTGTGTTTTTTTAAAGATGCACATAACCATGGTAAGAACTACCACAAAACAGGCATACGTCCTAATACTCTGGTCAGAAATGCTGAATGAGGTCCTGAAGTACATAACTTCACACCGTGACATTGCCAGGAACATGCTTAAAATGCCATCCAAATTAAGAAAAACAAAACAAAGTCATACCAGCACAACAGCTACACTGTATTAATGCAACGCTGTTTTTGATTTCGGGGGGGGGAAGGGGGGCAGGGGGAGGGGGGGGGAGAAAATATGCGGGAAAATGGTGGACAACTGCCTGAGTACATAATTTCACAACAAACTGACTAGTTTTGGGGGCATTTTTCCATGGTTAAACAAAGGTTGTTTTTTTTTAGCCACGAACTGCATCAGTATGTGTGACCTTGTGTGAAGCTCATGATAGCTAATGCAGTACTGTAAAAACATGATGTCATCTTTTCCACAGCAAAACTATTTCATATTATGATAATGTGTACATAAACTCACAACACTGAATACAATGCTTGTAGTAATCATCTCTCATTTAATATTTATTTTTGCAAAATGCCTCAAAACGACCTAAGGTCTGTCAGGTATTATGTTATTTTGATTCTGAAATCCTAGAAATGTGGTATGGCCACATCCATGATAATCTTGGGCAAATTTCAACCAAATGATGAAAATGCTTTAAGGATGGGAAGATTGGATGTTGTGATGTTACTTACAACCTCGGTTGAAACCAAAATCAGCAGGAGTGCAGTTGGTGCTTGACGAAATTCAGCTATTTGTGTACAATATCAATTGTTTTCATTCTAACTCTTAGTGATCCCTCGCGCTGGGACCATATGGCGTTGAGGCGCGTCCCCTGGGTGGTGGATAGGGGGTCCCTCGTGAGAGGGGTGCACCGAATGAAATAAGGTGCCGTGAACCAACATGGTCTAAGGGAAGGTGACCCCGACAGAAAACCCCTGGTCCTCCTAGTAAGGGGGTTGGGCGTGGGGGTAGCTTCCCCACCCTGCAAAAAAGGAAATAGCCACAAAAACGCCGACGAAAAGACTAACAGTAATTCCTTTCCTGGAGGAGGAAGGTTCTTCTACCAGAAGACTTATGACGTCCTGTGGTGAAAGCCGGAATTCTTCGGAAGCCACAGGACCGAGCCGCCTCTCTCTATCCAGGGATACAACCATGGGCACATGAAACGTCAAGACCATGTACCAGAGCGGCAAGGCCGCCCAGATAGCAGCGGAAATGCAAAAGTACAACCTTTCCCTGCTAGGTATCAGCCAGCCAGATGGACGCAGTCTGGACAGAAAAGGCTGTTAAGTGGGGAGATGATTCTGTATTCAGGTCATGAAGAGGAGAATGCCCCCCATACAGAAGGTGTAGCATTCATGCTGTCACCAGTGGCACAGAGAGCGCTGATGGGCTGGGAACCTCTTGGGCCAAGAATTATCACAGCAGCCTTTAGAACCAAGAAAAAGCTCAAGCTGAACGTCATCCAGTGTTATGCGCCCACAAATGACAGTGACGAGGAAGAGAAACAAGAGTTCTACGACCGACTCCAGAGTGCCTTGGACAAATGTGCGGAGCGAGACATCACCATCGTCATGGGCGATTTTAATGCCAAAATAGGGGAGGACAACACCGGATACGAAGAGGTGATGGGGAGACAGGGACTAGGCTTGGAGATGAGTGAGAACGGTGAGAGGATTGTAGACTTTTGTGCTCTAAACCGACTTGTCATTGGAGGCAGCATCTTCCCACACAGAAGAATACACAAAGCAACTTGGGTCTCACCTGACCATACAACAGAGAACCAAATAGACCATAATTTATCTGCATTAGCAAGAAATTTAGAAGATCCCTTCAGGATGTTCGAGTGAGGAGGGGAGCAGATGTCGCCTCAGACCACCATCTGCTTACCTTAAGAATGAAGCTCAAGCTAAAGAAAAGCCGCACAGAGACAACAAGAAGACAGCGCTATAATGTAGGCCTCCTGAGAGAAACTGGAGTTAGAGAAGAGTTCAAACTGGTGCTGTCCAACCGGTTTCAAGCGCTACAGGAGCTAGTAAATGAAGAGGCGGCGGTCACCACAGAGCAGCAGTGGAAGGCAGTTAGAGAGGCGCTGAACTCAACCTGCAAAGACACTCTATGGTTCAGGAAACACCATCACAAGGACTGGCTGTCGGCACAGACCCTGAAGAAGATAGAAGTGAGGAAGCAGAAGAAAGCAGTTGTCAACAACAGTCGCACGAGAGCAGCCAAAGTAAGGGCACAGGGGGAATACTGGGAAGCCAACCGCGAGGTGAAGAGGAGTATCAGGGCAGACAAGAGGGCCTACACAGACAGCCTGGCAGCAGAGGCAGAAAAGGCAGCAGGCAGCGGCAACATGAAACAGCTCTACGACATTACCAGAAGATTGTCAGGCAAGTATGGCCATACAGAAAGACCAGTAAAAGACAAAGAAGACAAGCCTATTGCAGACAGAGCAGACCAACTCGACAGATGGGCCGAGTATTTTGAAGAGTTACTGAACAGACCTAGCCCACCCGACCCCCCAGACATCCAGCCGGCAGAGACCGACCTACCCATCAGCTGTGACAGACCCAGCCGGGAAGAGATCAGAAGAGCAGTGGCATTTTTGAAGAATGGCAAAGCAGCAGGCCCTGATGGCATCCCAGCGGAGTCTCTGAAAGCAGACCTAGAGACAACAGTGGAGATGCTGTACCCACTGTTTGGAAAGATCTGGGAAGAGGAGGTGATGCCGGCTGACTGGAAGGAGGGGTACCTAATCAAGCTTCCCAAGAAAGGCGACCTCAGCAAGTGTTCCAACTACAGAGGAATCACCTTGCTGTCGGTACCAGGAAAGGTCTTCAACAGGATCATCCTGGAGAGAATGAAGAGCTCCGTTGACCCCCAGCTGAGAGACCAGCAAGCAGGATTCAGGAAGAACCGATCATGTACAGACCAGATCGCCACTCTCCGCATCATCGTGGAACAGTCTCTGGAGTGGAGCTCCCCGCTGTACGTCAACTTTGTGGATTATGAGAAAGCATTTGACAGTGTGGACCGAGAGACTCTGTGGAAACTCCTACGACACTACGGTGTACCCACAAAGCTCGTCCGCCTGATCAAGAGCAGCTACGATGGCATGACATGTCGCGTGATCCACGAAGGGCAGTTCACCAGGGAGCTCCAGGTCAGAACTGGTGTCAGGCAGGGGTGTCTGCTGTCTCCGTTTCTCTTCCTACTGGCCATAGACTGGGTCATGAAGATGACCACAGAGCACAGACGAAGTGGAATACAGTGGACACTGTGGACACAGCTTGACAACCTCGATTTTGCAGACGACTTGGCATTACTGTCCCACACTCATCAACAAATGCAGGACAAGACCACGAGGCATGCTGACATCTCGTCCCAAGTGGGCCTCACCATTCACAAACAGAAAACAAAGACAATGAGGCTGAACACAACCAGGGAAGAACCAGTCTTGCTTGCTGGCACCCCGTTGGAGGAGGTGGAGTCCTTCACCTATCTCGGGAGCATCATAGACAAAAAAGGCGGCATAATGCAGATGTCAGAGCACGAATCGGTAAAGCCAGAGCAGCCTTTCTCCAGTTAAAAAAAGTGTGGAGTTCCAGAGAGCTGTCACAACACACCAAAGTCCGGATTTTCAACTCCAATGTAAAAGCAGTTCTCCTATATGGAGCAGAGACTTGGAGATTGACAAAAACCACAGTCAACAGAGTACAGACCTTCATGAACAGTTGCCTTAGAAGAATTTTGAAAATCCACTGGCCAGAGAAGATCAGCAACGTCAGACTCTGGGAGAGAACAGAGCAGATAACAGCAGAGAATGAAATTGGGCGAAGAAGATGGGGATGGATCGGTCACAGTCTGAGAAAGCCAGCTTCCAGTATCACTAGGCAGGCATTGTCATGGAACCCCCAGGGAAAGAGGAAAAGAGGTAGGCCGGGAAACTCCTGGCGTCGAGACCTCCAAGCAGACATCAAGAAACTGGGAACCACCTGGAGTAGAATCGAAGGAGAAGCACAGGGCACAGGACAGGAGTTGCTGGAGGTATCTCGTCGACGGCCTATACCCGGGTAGGGGTGACAGGCGTAAGTAAGTAAGTAAGTCTTAGTGATCGAGAAGATTAAAATTATACGTAAGTGTATTGTGTACATAATCTTCACAACAAATACATTTCAGGTACCTCGATGAAACCTTTTTTTAATGTTGATATTCGACTGTGAAAGCATCAGAAACTTAGACTTATACCTTTGAAATACATTGCTAAGTCAGAAACTTTCGTCAAAATCAACAAAATGAAGAAGCTTACGCAGTTCTCTCAAGAAAACAGCGAAAGAAATGTTTTTTTTTTCAGTAATAACTCATGCAAGACAATTTACAACAAACACTTACCTGAATTTTCTCTTCGGCCGGCAGACATTTTTGTTCCACGCGGCTGCTCTGGCACACAACGTTGGCCGGCGGGGATGAATATCCCGCGAGTGTAAAAATGTAAGAGTAAGTTGCCTCAAGTTCCGAATTTATTCCTCTGCTTCAAAAAAAAAAAAAAATAAGAAAAGGTCATAACTGTGACATTCTGATTACAACAGAACGCACGCGGCACGCTGCATCGCTTTTTTGTCCTCTCAAAATGGCGAAGATTTTTTATTTTTTATAGTCTGGTAGCCAACTAGCCTGCATCAGGTAGAAATTAATTTTTTTGTTTGTTTGTTTTTGTTTGGGGGTGGGGGGGTGGGGGGGGGAGGATCCGACAATGGTCATTGTGAATAAATACCGACGATTTTGTTTTTTTAATCTCTGGTATATTATTACAACATCGCGTTACGACCATCATTTATGTGGTCAGTAAAATTGAGCGCAATCTACCCCAGACACACCATAGCAAGATAAGGATCGACCATGATATTTCAAGGGTGATGCCAGAATAGCTTGGCGCCTATGGGCGCCAAGCTATTCTGGCATCACCCTTGAACTATCATGGTCGATCTGTGTCCTGCACTGCAAAGCAGTCTTCAGAGGACAACGGCAAAATTTGAGGATTTCGGTGTTGGGGTAGAATGAGTTAAGCGACACAATTTCAAAACCAATTTGTTTCTTTCGGAGACTACAAACACTTGCTCTGCTGCTACAATCAAAAGCAATGCGGTAGCCGGTACAAAATTGTCGTTGCTGTTGACCGATAAATCAGCTTACCGATAACCGTCACTATTACTTTTAATCTTCGACAAGTTTAAAGTACTTTAATCATGATTGAAAGTTAGCGGGTGCAGAAAACGGGCCCTCTACGGTAAATCTGAGCCAAGGCCATATACATATCAAAAACGAGACGATTTATTATTATTATTATTATTATTATTATTATTATTATTATTATTATTATTATTATTATTATTATTGTTGTTGTTGTTGTTGTTGTTGTTGTTGTTGTTATCATCATCATCATCATCATCATCATCATCATTCGACATAATAACATGTAACACACTTTGCAGAAGGACCGTTTTTCTTTAGTTCCGATGCTCTTTGCTTTACGTGGTTTTCCCGTACTGCGCTTGAATTTGTCAGACCGGACATGTCAAAACTTGACCAACATTCTATTTCCGGCGACTGACTAAAAGAACCTATTTATTCTGCCTGTTCTTCTCTCTCTAATCTCTTTCCTTGAGCGGTCTGTATAATTGACTGGCGCAAAACTTCAAAATAATGTTTCTGACATTTCGATCATAATGGAGAGATTAATCAGTTTGTCGAGGCTGACTTTAAACATCCTGGATTGTTTGAGAAAGAGACAATGTAGTTCAGTCGATTCAGTCTAAAACTGAGCAAGCCAGCTTCTTCATTTCTGCCGTAGCATTTTAACCCATTTAGCCCCACGAGGACCCTGCAGCAGGAGATTCAGGCGCCAAGCTCATCTGGCACTACCCTGGAATTATCATGATCAATCCATCTCCTGCAACTGGTACATTGTCGTTCAGTAACAATTCCAAAATTTAGGAAAAGCACCCGTGGGGCTAAATGGGTTAAGTACATGTAGTTCGGCTGTATCACTCGGGGCGGGCAGAGGAGGGGGGTGGGGGGGGGGGGTAGGGGGATGGGTACTTTTAAAAAGACTATACATATTATATATGTATAAATATGTTCCTTATTTCGGTCGGCCCCCTTTAAAATGCTATAACAAAGTCCACTTTAGTTGGGATGTTTGGAACCACCACCCCCCCCCCCACCCCACCCCACCCCACCCCCTTCCTGTTTGATCTTTTGGTGAGTTTTGATACACGCACGCTACACCGTTGTGCGCGGCCCACTGCGGCCGACTTCGGCCCGATACGCTTTGCGAGTAGCTGGGTCAAAGTCTTCAAAGCAAACTAATGATTGAGTTAGATCGATTGGTCATCAAGTGATAGTTATGGTTGTGCCTGAATATATCTCGTCGATGTTATGAGGCTGACTTTTACTGATAATTCAGTCCTAGAGCTCATTCTGCCCGCGACACACCACAACAAGATGTGGCTCGACCATGATAGTTCAAGGGTGGCGGCAGAATATGCGTGGCGAGCCTGGGGGGGACAAGCAGTGAGTAAAGCTTCGCGGCCTTCACTGTTAAGGACACTGACGTCAACTCAAGGCTGTTTTTCAGCACCTAAACATTAGAAAAGCCGCTGGACCTGACAATGTGTCTCCCTGTGTGTTGAAGCACTGTGCAGATGTGCTCGCTGGTGTCTTGTTTTCTCACAGCTTTAATATGTCACTAACTCAGCGTAAAGTGCCAAACTGCTTCAAACGATCCACAATAATTCCAGTCCCAAAGAAAACCAAAGTGACATATCTAAACGATTACAGATCAGTGGCTTTAACCAGTGTCGTCATGAAATCACTTGAGCG
>BTPG01000002.1:303442615-303507615 GCA_036245525.1 Semisulcospira habei
AGCCTGAATTAATACTGTCGACTGAGTAGGTGCAGTTGACAGAGTCGTCTGTCGCTCTTTTTAAGTCCCTTCTATTTATAGTAGGAAATTTGTAGGATGGGTCGCGATGCGATGGAGCGAATTTAATAGCATGTCCATCATCGATGTGAAAGGCGGGCAGGCAGGCAGGCCTAAACCTCTAGCCAACTGAAGTAACAAGATACATGCCATAACAACAGGCGTTCACTACCTTACTAAAAGCCCGCATCAGGCCAAGCCACGCGCCGCGGGTGGAAGGGATGATAGCTGGGGATGATGGGTGGGGTTAGACGGCTTCCATATGCCGTACTTGTTTATTCCTTAGCTCCCCTAATGGCCAAAGTACAGTTAGTAAGACTATGAAGGAAAGGGCATTTTGGTGGTGCACGAACTCGTTTCATTAAAAGATAAGGAAGTCTTTCTTGCCACTCCCATCTAAAATTACTACGCTCACACGGAAACAAATGGAGTAGCAATGGGATCGATTATTTTTATTTATTTATTTTACCTTATATTTTTTGTCACACACAAAAAAAATTATTTTGATAATTTTATAATACAATTGAATGTTACTCTCCCTGGTCGTGCTGGCGTGTTTATGTGTACTTTAAACATTTCCCCCAACCTTTCCCGAGGTCTCTATACAGACTATTTTTACTCTGAGGCCTTCCTTTTTAACATTTTAAGCTTTTCAAGTCGGCAAAGCGATCTGGCTGTCTCCATTGCTAACGACGCTGTCCGACATTTTGTTTAGTTTTACTCTCACTCTCACAACTTTTTAAAAATGTGATATATGGCAATTAAAATTATACTGCTGTATGTTGTTTAAAGTGAAATATTTATTAAAATGTTTCAATATAAACATTTTATATAAAATCCTTAGAATAATCTACAGTTGATACAATACTTTTGCTTTGAGTGTATTGTATATTTTTAGTGCTTCACGTGGTGCGTGTGCTAGAACTTAAATTGTAAAACTGACGTATACGTGTCAAAGCTCCTACATTTTCGTTAGTCAGCCAGGCAGTCTGAACTTTCCCGGCTTATACATGTGCCAATCGAAAACGAACACGCATTCCACGCCGCGGTTCTGGCTGTGAGCCCGCTAGCCAAACTCTTTCAGCTACGCTATCGCTAGAAAATAGAGCTAAATGAACCTGCAGGGAGAGCTTAGTCACTAAATGTTTCCGATTCTTCAAAAGAACATGAAAGTATTGGCGGCCAACACAGTACACACTGCCGCCGGTTTCATGAGAGCACTGAAGTTAAAGATAAGGCCTGAAACACTCCCTGGTACACCATTACTAGGGAATAGAACTAAATGAATGTGAAGGAAGGGTTTAATTACTGAAGATTTTGGAGCGGGCGAAGACGCCTGGAAATATATGCCACCAACTGAACATACACATTTCACTTCCTGCTGTACAATTTTCCATCGGCCCGAGAGGAATAGATTGCCATCGGCTCTCCCGAGGTATCAGTTTCAGAAAGCGGCATAGATTCTCATAGGTTTTGGCAGGCTCCCACACATTCACAACACACTATCGTTCTTGCTAGGATAAATGTATGCCTATTGAGCACGACCTATTTTACTCTGGCTGGTAATTTTAGTTTGGTGAAGCTGACACAGATTCTAAAATTCCAAAAACCTTCGGTGGTCAACCTCTCTCGTGAATTATATTTTAGCTCTTTTTCCCCGCAGCAAAGTAAGATTTAGCTCACGTGCAAACCCCGTCGTATTTTGTACGTTATCTCGATACGTTAACTATGCGTTCGTTCTCTGCGGTGGAGTTCCCTAGTACCGCCAGCCTTGGGCTCCCGACCTGCGAACGTTTCACAAAGGAATGCGTAAATTACGTCATGTCTAGTTACGCTAACCTCGCTGCTGAACGTACATTTGGAACGAAAGGCCGTGTGTGTGTGTGTGTGTGTGTGTGTGTGTGTGTGTGTGTGTGTGTGTGTGTGTGTGTGTGTGTGTGTGTGTGTGTGTGTATGTAGACACGAGAATCTCAGATATTGCTGTACTGTGCGTACAAGCTTGAAACTTGGCGAATACTTTATTTATGGGGTGGCTAAGAGAGCATTCGAGCATGTTGTAACTGGATGTCTCATTGAAGACATAAAAGACCGTTTATAGAAAGTCAATTGATCAGCGTTCGGGAGGCGGAGGTAAAACGTCTTTTCCAGAGACAGAATCCGAGGAAAGCTACCTTGAAGTTCTGTGCTGACCAGCTCGCTCCTGTCTTCACCGATATCTTCAATATCTCTCTACAGCAGATGTCGGTGCCGCGGTGCTTCAAGTCGTCCGTGATCGTCCCTGTTCCCAAGAAGTCAAAGGTTACCCAGCTGAACGACTACCGCCCCGTGGCACTGACGTTTGTTGCCGTGAAGGTCCTGGAGCGGCTTGTTCTTCGCTACCTGAGGGTATCCACGGGGCACTTGCTTGACCCACTCCAGTTTGCCTACAAGGCGAACAGGTCAGTGGATGATGCAGTCGCACTGGGCCTGCATTTCATCTTGCAGCACTTGGAGACCCCACGCACCTATGCCAGAGTTTTGTTTATTGACTATTCCAGTGCTTTCAACACCATCATACCTCACAAGCTTTTCGACAAACTCGTTCACCTCGATGTTCACCCCTCCATATGTCACTGGATCCTTGACTTTCTTCTGGACCGTCCTCAGGTCGTAAGACTCTACAATTCACACTCTGCCGCTGTAATACTGAACACTGGCGCTCCACAAGAATGCGTTCTCTCTCCGCTTCTCTTTACCCTGTTCACAAATGACTGTGTCTCCGCAACCCCGTCTGTGAAAATCTTGAAATTTTCTGATGATACCACCCTTGAGGGCCTGTTGTCTGATGCTGACGAAACTGTGTATCGAGACGAGGTGCGGAGAATGGTCGACTGGTGCTCGGAAAACGACCTGGAACTGAATGTCTCAAAGACAAAAGAGGTGGTGATTGACTTTCGTCAAATCAAAGTCCCGATACTGCCCCTTGTCATCAATGGTGAAACCGTAGAACAAGTCGACTCGTTCAAATTTCTCGGCTCCATCATCTCGAGCGATCTGGGTTGGGACAATAACACTACGGCCATTGTGAAAAAGTGCCAACAACGTCTCCACTTTCTGAGACAGCTGCGGAAACTCGGTATGTCATCCATGGAACAACGTGATTCCATGATTGTGACATAGGACTGATATGTGTGTAATATTGTGTTTATCTATCTTAGTGCTGTATACAGGACGATCGCCAACTGAGTGTATGTCATGATGAATGCATGTGCAGCAAGTGAGGATGTATTTTACTGTCGCCATGTCACACAAAAATCCTTGTAACGTTTTACTTGGTGAATAAATGTCTTATGTATGTCTTATGTCTTAAGAGTCCGTAATTTTTGTTATATTTACTTGAAATTTTGGATATAGCTAGTTTGGAGGAAGACATTAGTGGAGTTTGTTAGCCAGCTTTGTATCTCTTCAACGTTTTGAATAATAATTAATTCATTTTTGCAAGTTTTGGATCCACTCAAACAGTCAGCCCTGAAAGAGGCTGTGTGAAACAAAACAGTCAGCCCTGGAAAAGGCTGCTTGCCTTTCGGATGTGACGTGATACATAAATTTCGACACTGTGTACACGGCGTCGTGAGACTAGCGATGCCATTACGTCAAGCTTATAGTGACGTCATTTTGTTGCCGCTCGTGTTATTCCGCTTCTCCAGAATCCATGTCGCTACTCCCGGCAGCCGACGAAGTGTACTAATGGCGGGAAGTGCCGTGTGTCCGTCTTTATTTGTGTGTGCCGGCGTGTGTATTGATCAGAGGTTGGCTTAGAGAAGAGGGAAATGGATCAGAAGGATAAGCTTAAAAATATGAACAACTGTAAATGTTCCTAAAAGAAAAAGGCATGTGAGCTCCAAACAATACGGTAGACTTTGGGATGAAATAATAATCTTGTTCAATATCTTTGTATGGAGATATTTCAACATCAGAATCAGGTCAAAGACAATAGGTAGAGACCCTTGACAACGAGGACAGCTCTCATATATAAGGGACTTTGTGGGTTATGGTTCATCCCATCTTGTTTGAATCCGTTCCGCACTGCTCAGCCGAGAAGTGAATGCCACACAAAAAGAAGCAAGAGACATAGAGTTTCATGAGCCTCCCCCCCCCCTCCCCTGAAAAGGGGGGTGGGTGGGTGGTGGTCATGAACGTCTATGCTTCTTTATCTCTGCTGGCACCATTTTGTATGGTATACGTGTCCCATGATCGGCTGGAGTTCTTGTGCGTTGTATTTACTAGACATTGATATCACTGATCAACATAACGTGCGGTAACTGCCAGTGGGAAGAGCTAACTATCGACGTTCAGTGGAACTCCGTTTAAACACGCCACCCACTGTTGTATTTCGCACGTAGGCCTACTAGTATTTATTTTTAATCAATGAAGAAGACATCTGGCCGGTCCATATCGGTTTCTAAGTGTAAATGTGGCTGTCTACTGCAGGTGGCCATTCATTCTTATTTGACGAGCACTTTCACAAAAATAGTTCTAAAATTCTTTTCTTTCCTGTCCTTTCTTTTCTTTCATTTTATTTCATTTCATTTCGTTTCGTTTCGTTTCGTTTTGTTCGTTTTGTTTCCTTATGGTACGTTACGTTACGTTACGTTTAATTTAGTTTAGTTTAGTCGATCTGGTCCATGGCCGGCTTGTACAGCTGAAATTTACCCGCGTTACAACGGGTTAATGATCAACGTTGTCTTGCCTAAATCAAGCCTTTCTACTCCTGCTTTACACAATCTGTGTGAATAATAGGTACGCTACCCTGCGTGACGTTGGTCAAGTTACAGTCTGTGGTCACTGGACAGGACTGACCTCGCTAGGCCGAGTCGCTATCCACTCGACCGTCGCTCACCCCACGATTCATCACCTGATTGAAAGTCGAGTGACCTTGGCATTCACACGGCGGCATTGAAATGCGGTTACATATTCACACGCAAATTGCGCAGTTGTCAGTATGCAAAACGCCTGAGCGGAATACATATAACCATCACGCTGTCAGTCAAAACTTTGACTCCCGGCCCTCTCCTTCCCTACCCCCACCCTACTACCTCCTTCAACTTTTCCCCCCTGAGCAGTGCAACATTAACTCATTCGCGGTTGGAATCATCACGACAAAAACTGCTACGCCGGCGACAGCCAAATGGTTAACTCATTCTACCCCAACACCAAAATCCTTAAATTTTGCCCCTGTCCTCTCAAGACTGCATTGCAGTGCAGGACACAGATCGACCATGATAGTTCAAGGGTGATGCCAGAATAGCTTGGCGCCCGTAGGCGCCAAGCTATTCTGGCATCACCCTTGAACTATCATGGTGGATCCTTATCCTGCTGTGGTGTGTCTGGGGTAGAATGAGTTAAGCAAAATACAAAATACACCTGCCGTAACACAACGAACAACACTCACCGACATTCAAGAAGCATAGGTCTCCATGAGGCCCCGCGGCATTTTGCAGGGGTTAGTGAGATCTTTATGCATTTTTCTTGTTACTGTTGGTGTGTACAAGTGAGCTTGTCTCTTTGCGTCTTTCAACTTAGCCGGTGGGCATAATTATTATGGAAGTGTCAGATTATTTTCGGCGCACCTCTGTGAAACTGATTTAGTGTCGGTTTATGGGACATTATGGATTTAGAGCTCTCTCTCTCTCTCTCTCTCTCTCTCTCTCTCTCTCTCTCTCTCTCTCTCTCTCTGAGTGCAGTTATGAGAATAGGGCACCTCAATGTGTTTCATTTGTACAACAAACTAGCCGACATATCTGTATATATTAACGATCCTACGCCGTTCCACCTGTTTGGACTCAGTGAGACGCGTCTGAGTTCCTGTGTAAGCGATGCAGCAATCAGTATCCCCAATTTTTCAGTTATTAGACGAGACCCCTTGTCTCCCGGTCAAACTGGCATCGCTGTCTATATTCATAATTCTATCCAGCATTTAGTTCATCGACGCGTCGACCTAGAAATGATGGGGGTGGAGTGCGTATGGGTCGAAGTCAAGTGTCCGAAATCAAAACCGGTATTAATTGGGTTCTTATATAGAAATCCCGCCTCAACTTTTGAGTGGTACGATCAGTTTAGTCATAACCTTGACAGAGCTTTAAAAAAGAAGGCCGACATTCTTCTATTGGGCGATTTTAATATAGATTTACTTAAGCCGCACCCCGCCTGGGGCTCAACGTCATCTCTGTTTGGCTTAGTACAGTTAGTGAAATCACCCACCAGAATTACTCCAACTACTTCCACGCTTATTGACCACATATATACTAATAAACCCAAAGCCGTCTCTGACGTTGATGTCTTAAATCTTAGTGTTAGTGATCATTATCCTGTGGCTTGCTCCTGGTCTTCTAAACTCCCTAAACCAAAAAAGAACGGCCATACAACTATAACGTATAGGACATTCAAACACTTCAGGAAAGACGAATTTCTATTTGATCTAGAAAATACTCCTTTTAATGACGTGCTCCTGTCCTATGATCCTAATACCGCCCTCAGTATTTGGTACTCTCTTTTCCTAAATGTACTTAATAAACATGCTCCTCTACGCGAGAGGAGGGTAAAATCTAACACTCTTCCTCCCTGGCTTACTCCGGAAATCATGCAGGCGATGGCGCTTAGAAACGATCTACGTAGCAATAAAATGTTCACTGAATATAAGCAACAGCGTAACCGTGTTAAATACATGATCAGAGAGGCAAGAAAAAAGTTAGTTCGTGACACGGTTAAAGACAGCAAAGATACCTCTACTATATGGCGCCTTCTAAACACACTTACTAGGGGGTCTCCAAGTACCGCAACTACCATTCCCACTAATCTTACTGCTGATACATTCAATGACCATTTTCTTTCGATTGCCAAATCTCTAATATCGCCAAGCCAGGATAACACTTATCACCGTTCAAATTTGCTGTCTGAGTTTTGTCAACAAAGAACAATGGGCACAGCCCCCTTCAACATCCCTATGTTAGCTGTTCATGAAGTGGGTTTACTTATAAGTAACCTTCCAAATAAAAAGTCCTCGGGGCCTGATGACATCAGCCCGAAAATACTTAAACTGTCTCTCCCATACATTGTAGAATCCTTAACTTATATTTATAATCTCTGTATCCAGCATAACACTTTTCCTAACGAACTTAAATATGCCAAAGTAATTCCACTTCCAAAAACAAAAGATCGTTCTGATCCTAATAATTATCGGCCTATTTCTTTATTATCTGTTTTGTCCAAACCACTGGAAAGGCACGTTCATAAACACCTGCTTGCTTACCTAGAAAACCGTAAGCTCTTCCACCCTTTCCAATCCGGATTTCGTCCGCAGCATTCATGCCACACAGCACTTACACGCCTTGTTGACACATGGCTCAAGGGTATGAATAAGTCACAGTTAACAGGAGTAGTCTATCTGGATTTTAAGAATGCTTTTGATCTGATTAACCATACTATTCTGACTGCTAAGCTTCACACATACCTCAATAACGGAGACGCAGTTGCTTTTTTCACATCTTACCTTACTAAAAGAAAACAAAAGGTTCTTGTTCATGGCTCATACTCCTCTCTCAAAGATGTAAGCTTCGGTGTGCCCCAAGGGTCTGTACTGGGCCCTCTACTGTTTTGCTTATTTATCAATGATTTGCCTCTACATATTACTTGCCAAGATGTACAATGCGACCTTTTTGCTGACGACACCTCAGTTCATACTACTAGTAAAGATATACAGGTAATTTCCGACAACCTACAACAAAGTCTTCATGAAGTATCAGCTTGGTGTATAAACAATTCTATGGTTGTTCATCCAGCCAAAACGAAATCGATGGTAGTCGCCACGCGCCAAAAACAGCAGATAATGCCTCTATTACTTAACCTTTCACTTAAAGGTAGTCAGGTAGAACAGGTAAATGAACATCGAGTACTGGGGATTAAAATCGACAGTCAGCTAAAATGGCAAGCTCATACAGACGCCTTATGCAAAATAGTAGCCAAAAATCTCTTTATGTTATCAAAACTGAAATATTATACTGATTCAGATACCCGTAAACTATTTTATAACGCTCACATACGTTCTTATATCGATTACGCGTCATCGGTATGGGATGGGTGTAGTGAGGTCCATTTAAAGAGACTCAATTCCCTACACAGACGAGCGGCCAAAATAATCTGCCCTGATCAACACCTTAGCACTGAAGAAAAGCTCTCAAAAGCAGGTCTCCTGCCACTTCAAGATCATTTTAAATATAACAAAGCAATCTTTATGTTCAAAGTGTGGAAACGCAAAACACCTGAGTACATCTCCACTTTGTTCCGTAAGTCTGAGTCCAAGCTTGGAAACATCAGAAAGCTTTTCATAGTCCCAAAACCAAGGATCGATCTATATAAAACTAGCTTATCCTTCTCAGGGGCACTTATCTGGAATGCCCTTCCAGACCATGTAAAATCCGCCTCCTCGCTAGCCTGTTTTAAAAAGGGTCTCTTCAAATATTTTGTGGATCACTCGTAGGGATGACTCAACCACTTGTATTATATGTTTCTTTTTATGCTGGGTCCAATTTATTCCCAATTAAGTCTGTTATCCTTTTCAATTATCATTTGGACTACTTAGCTCTGTCTATGTGTGAAGGGGGGTGGGTGGGGTGGGGGGTGTCTGTGAGTCTATGAGTATGTCTGTCTATGTGAATAGTGTTGTCATCTCTTTGCAAGTATTATGTTTACTTATATGTATGTATATTTGTAGTTAGTCTTGTAGTTGTTAGCAACGGCAGGTTTGTAAAATGGCTGTGTCGATGACGATGTCAATGCCTAAACCGTTGTAAAATAAAGTTTCATTGATTCATTGATTCTCTCTCTCTCTCTCTCTCTCTCTCTCTCTCTCTCTCTCTCTCTCTCTCTCTCTCTCTCTCTCTCTCTCTCTCTCTCTCTCTCTCTCTCTCTCTCTCTCTCTCTCTCTCTCGTCTATATCCTTTAATATTGACGCTATACTCAAAGTGATTTTAAAACTCAATTTGTACCTGAGAAATCGGTGACTTACTGCACGATATAGATTCATGTACGTTTTTCTGACATAGCTAACGTGTCTAATGTGTGACGTCACGACGGAGTCTCAACCGCGTTTTTTAGTTCTAGTACTTCCTTCACCATTATTGACCACATCTACACAACTAATAAGTCAAGGGTAGTGGGAGTAGATGTGCCCCAAATAGGGATTAGTGATCATTACCCTGTGTGTTGTGGCTGGGCATTGAAAGCAAATACTACTTTTCGTAAACACCAGCACACAACTATTATATAGATCTTTGAAGCGCTTCAACAAAGACGTATTTCTGCACTACCTAAGTCAAGTATCTTTCCACTCAGTTTACAACCAAGGTGACCCAAACGAGGCTCTGTCTGAATGGTACAGATTGTTTCTTGGTGTTCTTGATAAGCATGCTCCTTTCAGAGAGAAACGAGTGAAAAATCCCCAACTTCCCGCGTGGTTGAACAATGAAATTGAAATCAAGGATGCCATGCAGCTCCGAGACGATCATAAAAGGAGCAATACTTTTGTGGCTTACCGAAAACAAAGAAACCTTATAAAATATTTAGTTAGAAATGCTCAGAGGTCTCCCTTTCACCATCTCATAAACGGCAAAAAAGATATCGTTTCCGTTTGGCGTGCAATAAACGCCTTTACGAGGTCCAGAAATACCGCACAGTGCACTAAAATATCAGCTGATACGTTTAATCAGCATTTTCTCTCTACCGCCACTACACTGCTACAGAATCTTACGTCGCCCGGTCAACCGTCTGATGTTTCAGAAAAGCTAAAAAGGTTTTGTGCTGAAAGATTAACACCTAACACGTCTTGCAACATTCCGCTCTTAACAGTTTATGAAGTGGGAAAATCCATTTTTTCATTAAAGACTAAACGTACATCTGGCCATGATGGAATTAGCAGCACTGTTTTTAAAATGGCTCTTCCATACGTCGTCGAGTCGCTAACATACATCTACAACCTGTGCATACAACATGGACAATTTCCGTCTGGTCTGAAAACGGCAAAGGTAATACCGCTACCTAAAACAAAAGATTTAAATGACCCCAACCATTTCAGACCCATTTCTCTGTTGTCAGCTCTGTCAAACCGATTGAAAGACATATCCACACACATTTACAACATTTCTTAGATAAATACAAACTCGTTCATCCACTACAGTCTGGTTTTCGTAGGGGACATTCTTGTCACACAGCTGTGGTTCACCTGGTTGACAGATGGTTAACTGCTATGAATAATGGGCAAATGACTGGAGCGGTATTTTTGGACCTTTCTAAAGCTTTTGATCTTGTCAATCATGATCTTTTAATTAAAAAGCTTGCTGCCTATCAGCTGAGTGATGGCACCCTTGACCTCATTACATCATATCTAAATGGGCGCACACAGTACGTCTGTGTGAATGGTACAAACTCACATGAGGGGGTGATAGAGCACGGAGTACCACAAGGATCCGTCCTCGGTCCATTATTATTTTCAGTTTTTATAAACGATCTTCCCTTACATATATCCGACACCCGTGTAATCTGTAGTCTCTTTGCTGATGATGGAACTCTTGACGTGTCATCGTCGGATGTATTCTGTATAACCTAGTCCCTACAAAGCGGCCTGAATGATGTTTCCACATGGTGTCAAAACAATTATATGATTCCCAATCCTACTAAGACCAAATGTATGTTAATTACTACCAGACAAAAGCATCAGCTGAACCCGCCTCCCGTACAGCTCTATTTAAATGGGCAGTCTGTTGAGCAAGTCAAGGAACAGCGTGTGCTTGGAATCATCATTGATGACAAACTGTGTTGGCAAAGCCATATTACCAAAGTATGTAAAACAATATCAAAAAAATTATTCTTACTGTCAAAATTATGATTTTGTACTAACGAACTAACAAGGAAACCTTTTTACTGTGCCCATATTAAGCCACATTTGGATTATGCCTCCTCAGCTTGGGATGGGAGCAATGATGCTAATCTCAAAAGGATGAATTCGCTTCACAGGCGGGCAATCAAATTAATCGTTGACAGACCCATGCAAGTCATTAGTACTGATTTCAAGTTCAAGCTGCTGGATATCCTACCACTTGACAAGCAGTTTACTTATAATAAGTTGGTACTCATGAGCAAAATCACCCTCTCAGACTCACCAGCCTATCTCTCTAATTTGTTTGCACCTGCCCACAGAGCTAGTCGAACATCAGGGCACAATCTGGTAGTACCAAGGCCCCGCCTAGATATTTACAAGACGTCCCTCTCCTACTCTGGTGCAAAATTATGGAACACAGTTCCTGCAGACATTAAAGCAGCACCTTCTTTACAAACGTTCAAGAACCAACTGCATAAATTTATTAAAAACATGTGAAGAAAACATATTGTTCATATATATATATATATATATATATATATATATATATATATATATATATATATATATATATATATATATATATATATATATATATATATATATATATATATATATATATATATATATATATATTCTATTCTCTTGGCTTGACTTCGCGAACGAAGATTCTATAGGGCTTGCCCACGTCGTCTGCAGGCATTTTCGTGACTGCGGAGGCCAATCCGGGACAGGCAGGTTCGACCGCAGTGGCTGCAGGGGAAGGTCTGGTCAGGGTTCTGAGTTACGACAACTCTGTTTTTTCTCCTGAGCCGCTTGTCCTTGAGGTTAGCTCTGCGAGAGTCCTCAAAGGAGACGGCTGCCTTGTGAATGGTGGAGCGCCAGGTGTCACGGTCCGCAGCAAGCGAAGACCACTGGCGGTGGTCGATTTGGCAGGCACTAAGTGACTTCTTGAGACCGTCTTTGTATCTCTTCTTTGGTGCCCCTCTGTCTCGGTGTCCAGTGGCGAGCTCGCCGAACAGAGTGATCTTGGGTAGGCGATGATCCTCCATCCTGGAGATGTGCCCCGCCCAGCGAAGCTGTGTCCGCAGCAAAGCCTCTATGCTCAAAGTTTCCGCCTGTTCAAGGACCTCGACGCTGGTGACATAGTCACTCCAGTGAATGCTGAGGATGGTACGCAGGCAGCGCTGGTGAAAGCGTTCGAGGAGTCGTAGTTGGCTGCGGTAGAGGGCCCAGGACTCGGAACCGTACAGCAGGGTGGTGAGGACGACAGCTCTGTACACGCTGATCTTGGTGCCTTTTTTCAGCTGTTGATTGTGCCACACCCGCTTGAATAGTCGCCCGAAAGCACTGTTCGCTTTTGCCAGCCTGTTGTCCAGCTCCTTGTCCAGCTTGGCGTCTGACGTGATGATGCAGCCGAGGTAGGTAAACTGGTGTACAGACTTCAGTTCAGACTCGCCGATGGTGATGTGGGGAGGGCGATGCTCTTCCTTGGGTGCTGGCTGATGAAGGACTTCTGTCTTTTTCAGACTGACCTCAAGTCCAAAGAGCTGGGCGGCATCTGCGAAGCATGACGTAATGCGCTGCAAGGCTCTCTCTGTGTGTGCAACGAGGGCAGCGTCATCAGCAAAGAGCAGCTCACGAATCAGTTGGTCTAGGGTTTTCGTGTGGGCCTGCAGTCGTCTGAGGTTGAACAGGCTGCCATCGAGACGATACCTGATGTACACTGCGTCGTCATCGTCAAGGTCCACTGTGGCCTGCTTCAACATCATGCTGAAGAAGATGGTGAAGAGGGTCGGTGCCAGCACGCAGCCTTGCTTCACGCCGTTGCGAATGGGGAATGGTTCTGAGAGGTCACTGTTTAGTCTGACCTGGCCTTGCTGGTCCTCGTGGAGCTGGACGATCATGTTGAGGAACTTTGGGGGACAGCCTAGTCGCTCCAGGATCTGCCACATACCTTGCCTGATCACAGTGTCAAACGCTTTTGTTAGGTCGACAAACGTTACGTACAGCCCTTTGTTCTGCTCGCGGCACTTCTCCTGAAGCTGTCTCAGCACAAAGACCATGTCGGTGGTACTCCTGTTGGCTCTGAAGCCACACTGGCCCTCTGGGAGGTGGTCTTCAGCGATGGCAGGTACCAGCCGATTCAGGAGCAACCTTGCGAGAATTTTCCCGGCAATGGACAGCAAGGTAATTCCACAATAATTAGAGCAGGCAGACTTCTCTCCTTTGTTCTTGTACAGGGTGATGATGACTGCATCACGTAGATCCTTTGGTAGTGTTCCTTTTTCCCAGGAGCAGAGAAAGAGGTCGTGGAGCTTGTTGTGTAGTGCTGGGCCTCCATGTTTCCATATCTCTGGCGGGATTCCGTCAATGCCTGCTGCTTTGCCACTCTTGAGCTGGTGGATGGCTGTGAGGGTCTCTTCGGCGGTGGGCGGTTCGTCCAATTCAACCTTTAGTGGAAGGTGTGGGATTTGGAGGATGACTGTTTCTTGAACAGTGCGCTCAGCGCCGAAGAGGTCCTGAAAGTATTCCGACCAGCGGTTCAAGATGGAGGTATTATCTGTGTCCATCAGCGCTTCGCAGGGGACTTTGTACCAGGTGCCTAGGGCCATACACTGCTTTCAGTGCTTCGTAGAAGCCCCTGTAGTCACCGTTGTCAGCGCAGAGCTGGGTCCTCTGTGCGAGTCTGGACCACCACTCGTTCTGGAGTTCTCTAAGCTTGAGCTGGAGACTGCTGCAGATGAGGCGGAAGGCAGACTTCTTCACAGGGCAGGAAGGCTGGGCTAGGTGGGCCTGGTGGACGGCTCTTTTTTTTTTTTTTTTGCTAGAAGTTCCTGGATCTCTACGTCGTTTTCGTCAAACCAGTCTTTGTTCCTCTTTCTAGCAAAGCCCAAGACTTCCACAGAAGATTTTACAATAGCAGTTTTCAGTTGTTCCCAGAGTGTTTCAGGGGAGGAGTCTGCTGGATCAACTGTGTCTTTGAGCATGCGCTGTAAATCGGCCTGAAGGGCAGCTTTCTTGTCGTCACGCTGAAGGCTGGCAACATCAAGCTTTTTCTTGGGGGGGGGGGGGGGGGCCCTTTCTTGGGTTTCAGCTTGAGGCGGAGCCTGAGTTTGCAGCGAACAAGGCGGTGGTCAGTGTGGCACTCTGCGCTGGGCATCACTCTGGTGAGGAGGACGTCACTGCGGTCCCTCTGACGCACTAGGACATAGTCGATAAGGTGCCAGTGCTTGGAGCGAGGATGCATCCAGGTGGTCTTTCGACTGTCTTTTTGCTGGAAAGTAGTGTTGGTGATGACAAGTTGCTGCTCTGCACAGAGCTCCAACAGTAGGCGACCATTGTCATTGCAGTTCCCAACGCCATGCTTGCCGAGGACTCCTTTCCAGGCTTCAGCGTCTTGGCCCACTCTGGCGTTGAAGTCGCCAAGGATGATGACTTTGTCGTCTGCAGGGGTGCTCTGCAGGAAGCTGCGCAAGTCAGAGTAGAACTTGTCTTTTTCTGCAGGCTCTGCCAGGAGGGTTGGGGAGTGCACACTGAGAAGGGTGACGTATTGCTGGTGTCTCAGTGGGAGGCGCATGGACATGATGCGGTCGGAGTGACCCGTTGGTAGGTTTTTCAACTTAGTCGCAATGGGGGTCTTCACCATGAAGCCCACGCCTGAGAGCCGTCTTTCTGATGCAGGCCTGCCTGACCAGTAGAGGGTGTAGCCAGCGCCAAGTTCTTGGAGGCTGCCTTTCTCCGGGAGGCGTACTTCGCTGAGCGCGGCGATGTCGATGTTTAACCTCCGCAATTCATGGGCAATGAGGGCGGAGCGACGCTCAGGGCGTCCGCTGTCTGCTGTGTCGAGCATGGTTCGGATGTTCCAGCATGCTACGTTGAGTCCGGTCGTGGTCGTCATGAGAGTGGATCCGTTGTTTTTTCTTGTTTTCTGATCGCATGAGAAGATGCCCGTTGACCGCGGCTAGCCAACTGGGGTTACGAGGGGATGAGCTTTGGTTAGGCCACCTTTTCTAGGCCCCTCTCCGTGTGGAGCAAGCAGTGCTGTCCCTAGAGAAGGCTGCTTGGTCGTTCAGGGTGTGCCGAGTGACGTTGTCATCCCCAGGTCAACATCAGGCGACCAATATCCTGAACCGCCTGCATGCAGGTTTGAGACTGCGGCTTCCAGTGACATCTTTCACCTGCCGTTTTGCCCCTTGCCCATCGCTACAGGACTTGGAAAGTTCAGTGTCATAGTCCGTGGGCGTTTCCTAAAGCCTGCGCGGTGGAGCTTTTTGGTGGAGTGCAGTGTGCGCAGTACTGGCCCCACCCTTTAAACCCTTGGTTCGTTTGCCATGGCCTAGCAAGCTGGGACGGTGGCATCGAGGTCCTCAGGTCGTAGGTTTTATATCAGACTGTCCTTGTCTTAGTCTCTGGCTCAAAAGCCTTCCCCGGAGACACGGGGGCTTTGATGTCAGGGGTTTCCTCCCTTAGCCTTTCCGCAGCCAAGCGGCCAGGCCTGCAAGGCAGCAGGGGACTCGTGGGGGTCGGGGTCGTCTATGTCCCGTGCAGATGTGAACATCTGCCCACTGCCCAGATATATATATATATATATATATATATATATATATATATATATATATATATATATATATATATATATATATATATATATATATATATATATATATATATATATATATATATATATATATATATATATATATATCTTTTTTTTTTTCTTCTCACACACCGTCATTGACTCCAGAAATATTTCCTTATTCATATTCATGTCATAATGCTTTAGACTTGCTGAGGTGTTCTTTGTCATTTCTTTTGCAGCATAACATCATAATTTTTTTAAATGTTTAATGTTCGATGTTTTGCTTGGTGTCAGTGTGTGTGTGTGTGTGTGTGTGTGTGTGTGTGTGTGTGTGTGTGTGTGTGTGTGTGTGTGTGTGTGTGTGTGTGTGTGTGTGTGGACGGGTAGAATCAGTACGTGTATGTGTGTGTGTGTGTGTGTGTGCCGGTGTGCAGACTGGTATATATCAGTGTGAATGTGTGTGCGTGTGTGTGTGTGTGTATGTGTGTGTGTGTGTGTGTGTGTGTGTGTGTGTGTGTGTGCGCGTGTGTGTGTGTGTGTGTGCCGGTGTGCGGACTGGTATATATCAGTGTGAATGTGTGTGCGTGTGTGTGTGTGTATGTGTGTGTGTGTGTGTGTGTGTGTGCGCGCGCTCGTGTGTGTGTGTGTGTGTGTGTGGTGTAATGTGAGCATTAATTATTTAAAAATAGAATTATTGTTGTCTGTACTTTTCACTATTATGTATACTTTTCTAGGACATGCTGAACTTCCTTAACCCAGTGTGGGATTTTCAGTGGGGCGACCATCCCCAACCTAGCGCGTCCCCGGGTGGCGGATAGGGGAACGGCCTTCAGATATGGAGGTTAGCTGCGCAAGCAGCCGCGGACCAAATGGCGATGAGCTTACCAGGACGGGGCCGGGTAGCAGGTGGCACTGCTACCTCCACTGAAATTCCCCATGTGTCCAATGACGGGTTTATCATGCGATCAAGAGCCGCAAAAAGCTCTAGCCACCCTGTGTTCCCAGGGAAGGTCGTACACCAGGAGTTGAGCTAAGGGTGAGGTAACCCCGACAGAAACCTCAAATGCTGAAGACGGTGGCGGACCCGGGCCGCACGGCTCATTCTGATAAACCACGGATCCACGCAAACCCGCAATTATGACTATACGGCCAACTATCATAATATACTTTTATATATAAAATTATGTGTATGTGTGTTTACGTGCATGCTATAGCTTAGCAAGGACATGATTGAAAAAAAGGTCATTGAATGTACCTAATCATTTATCCTTGAAAAATAAAATTTCATTTCATTTCATCTCTCTCTCTCTCTCTCTCTCTCTCTCTCTCTCTCTCTCTCTCTCTCTCTCTCTCTCTCTCTCTCTCTCTCTCTCTCTCTCTCTCTCTCTCTCTCTCTCTCTCTCTCTCTCTCTCTCTCAGTAGTTCAGTCAATCACTGAGTGGTCGTCGGGGAGTGCACATCGTGTGCTAGTCTCTCCACACTCGATTGGATATTGTGCAGTCATACGTTATTTATCTGTTGTGATTTTTGGCAGTCAGTGTTTGTGCTCAGTGAATTCTCCACTATGGTGTAGTTTCAGGACTGTGGACATCATATTTTGTAAGTTATTGTTCTGTGAATTTTTCATTATATTTTACTATTGACTTCATCTGGTCCAGCCATGTTGTGCTTCGTCTTTGTGTAAAGTGTAAGTGGCTCGGACTCTGCCTCGGCCAGTGAGGCGCTTACCTTGTGTCACGCTGGTAGAATGGTCCTTGTCGCCGCATCTCGTCACGAAGTGTCCTGTACTGTGTAACGCGACTAACTCCAATTTGATCAGCAAACATGTCGACACCCCAGAGTCCGAAATAATTCAGGCGGAGCAAGAGAGCGAAGGGAATCGCCGGGTCGTGGGTTCGTGTCCCCGTCCCGGCCCCGGTAGTTGGACTCGCAATCCAGGGAAAAAGACGGTCTTGTGCCATAGCATGTTCGTTGCTGGTAAGTCAAAGTGGCACAGTTGCAGTGCGCCTGAATTGATCAGTGTTCAGGTCGTACTCCATAGGTAATAGATTTCCCTGTCCCCCATAACCCGCCCGTCAGGGCCGTCCATTATCACTTCGGTGCCGTGAACGTTAAACCCCGAACCATGTCGACACCCCGAGTATAAGCTGATTATGGCGGCACCACCACTTCCACTATGCCAGTAACACACTCCACTGCGGCCATCTCAAGACTGTCTTTAGAAAAGATAATACGGACTAACGATCCAATTCAAGTGACTTTCGAAACTGAGGGCTGGAAGATATCCCTGTGGAAGAGAGCTATACACAAATTCTATGGCGAGGAGCCTATGCCGCCTGGTATAACCCTTTCATGGAGAGACAGAGATAAAGACCATGAGGCGTTGAAAACCAGTGTTCCAATCAGCCCGCCCTACCCCAGTGAACTATATGAAACTATCATTCAGCTGTTAAATGGCAACCGGAAACTAATTACAGTAACACACCGCCGGGACAGGCTGCAAAACTTGGGTTGATGACGAGTTCGGCGCACTGAGGGACAGCGTTGACAAGATGGCCAGCGCTCTAAGGCCAGTCCCCTCAGGCCAGTCTTTCGTCACCTCTTGCCGATGATCCTGTCTCGGATCAATGCAGCTCGTCCGACACCGCAACGAACCCCGGACACCTGCCCGCCACGCCCTACAGCTCGCCAGGTGTCTCCACTCAGCCAGCCATGGAGAAATCTCCGCTCACCCTCACCGACCGTCCAGCGGTCGAGGGTCAAGGCCATACCCACCGCCTGAACCAGCTGATGTCCTGCAAAGACATCCATACCAGCAAGCTACACGACATGGGACGGCAGCATAAGGCACTGAGTGCGGCAGCATAGTCAAACAAACTCAAGCCTGCTCTCTCCGCCTCTCCCATTACCACATCCAAACCATCCTCCCTGAAGTCGACATATCCCATTTCCCCCAAATCTTTGGATAATAGTACTGTTCAGTACACCCCCCCACCCTGACGTCATCGTCGAAAACACGTTTGCTGCCCTGTCAAATGGCAACAGGAAGCAGCAGGCTCCTGGTGCAGGTACTGACGGCGTTGCCGCACTCAACGCTGCCACCGACTCACGTGAGACCAATACCTCAGAAATACCGGTCACCCCGCTGGACAATCTACAAGCCCAGATCATCAGGCCCTACGTTAACACGCTCCTCATCGGCGACTCTGACCTGAAAAGGGTCGATGCCCGGACGGAGGATGTCTGTAGATGGCGCCACCGTGCAGAACATGTCGGCAGTGTCGGGGGTTAGCGTCAGCGAGCTGGCGGAATGGCTGCGCAATCAGCCACGACACATCCGCAGAGTTGTGTGTTCACGTCGGCATCAACAGCTGCAGACAGCAGGGCCCTGTCCCCAAGCCGGCGAGGATGCAGCTCATCCGTCTTCTGATCTCCGTTTTCCCTAATGCCCGCATTCAGGCCCCTGCCATCATGCCCCCGAGAGGTCAGAACCACCCCCTCTTTGCCCCCGCCTCCATCTCCAATTTCGCCCTTAGGGAGGCCTGTGAGCAGATGAGAATTCTGTCACGGAACACACCTCCATCTTCCTCTCAGCCAACAGAGCCCCCCGAAAGAAGCTCTACCAGGACGGCACCCGCCCGAGTCCTGCTGGTGCCATGAAGTTGGCACTGAGCATTCGCTTTGCGGGTGTTCCACGCCAGCCCCACAGCGGACACGGGATGGAGGAGAGCCGCCGCGCCAGCAGCCAACCTCTTCACACCTAAGGTCATGTTACATATTCAAATTGGGCAATGAGGCAGTTAGAGGACCGGTGTTTTTTAAAAATAACTTTTTTGCCTTGTTTGAAAATTTGTAGGCGGTAGGGCTGAATGTTGGAATTTGCTGGAAATTTCTGGTTAGTTGAGAGGAGACATGTTTGGTGCTTTGATTCATACCATCGTGAGCTTATCCAGTGGACAGTTGTGAGTCTATTTTGAGTTGCCGTTGACGTAGTGATTTGAGTGGCAGGCTGATTTAAGTTGTGCTTGGGTGTAGGGTTGGTAAGGAATCAGGTTCATAGCCAAGAAATGAGACTGTCAATGTGCTGTGTTTTGGGGTATTTTGCATGGCAAATGTGCAGTTGGTGGGCGGTAGTGCTTTTTAGGGGATTGAAATATTAGGGGATGACTGGGACTGACTATGGCTAGGAGACTGGACAGTACGGAAACGGCACTGTGTTCCGTGGCCTACAACCAGAAGCAAGAGTCCCACAGGCCATTCAGCGGAGCCAAACACCAGCAGCAGGACACTGAGACGTGGTAACGGGACTCCGCAGAATCACGAGCAACCACAACGAGACCGCTTCAGGCCCACAACACCCGCCAGCCCGGCCGCGCCTTTCCCCCGCGTCCCGCAAGGTCAGGGCGGGGCCAGTCGTGACGTGACAGGGAGAATTCCCCAACATGCCAGCGGCTAGTGCTTACGTACCAGCCAGTCACCCCTTTTGCTGCGCCCGCCACAGTTACAGCAAAACCGCTGTCCAGAGGGTGGGAACAATCGCCACCAACAGAGACAACTCCTCCCAATCCCATACAGACAATGCAGCTTATGGCACAGCTGCTGCTGCCGTATCTACCTGCATGTGTTTAATTGCCTGTTCACCTCGTCAATACCGGAACGCAGAGACCTCTGCGACACGAAACTAACTTGACCGGCAATCTGAATGCAAAAGGCACAGATCCTCATTCGCCCCTGCAGCTGCACGGCTCATGGGGATACCTGCTGACTACTAAATGCAAATCCGTGCAAGAGCTGCTCTGGCCCATGCGACCAGGTGAGGTCCGCAATGGTGCGCGCCGCGATGAGAGACTTTATCTGCAACACTGTCAAGGACAACAAAGATGTGCCAGCAGTGTGGCAGGTACTGAATTCGATCAACCGAGGCAATAGTAGTAGGTCAACAACCATTCCCAGTAATCTCTCCGCCGACACATACAACGAACATTTTCTGTGTGTTGCAGATTTGATAACTACTTTACAGAGGCTGATCCGATTACTTAGTTAATTTCTGCAACAGAATAACAACTGGCACACCACCATTTAATATCCCCATACTTCCTGTGCACGAAGTGGGCAAACTAATTAGTGACCTAGCTAATAAGAAGTCCTCCGGCCATGATATCAACCCACAAATATTAAAGTTGTCTGTACCATACATTATAGAGACCCTTACTTATATTTACAACTTATGTATTTATAAAAAATGTATTCCCTACAGACCTTAAAGTCGCAAAAGTCGTTCCACTGCTAAAATCAAAAGCTCGTACTGACCCTAACAACTATAGACCATTTCTCTGCTATCAGTATTATCTAAACCCCTCAAAAGGCATATACATAAACACCTGTCTGACTACACCAGAATCCCGAAAGTTGCTCCATTCGGCTCAGTCAGAATTTCGCCCTCGGTTCTCATGTCATACGGCTTTGTGCAGATTAACAGACACATGGCTTTCAAATATGAATAATTCGCAGCTGACAGGTGTAATTTATCTTGACTTTAAAAAGGCTTTCGACTTAGTGAACCCTACAATACTGATTTCCAAACATAAGCATTATCTTTGAAACGACATGGCTGTTTTATATTTTACGTCATACCTCGAAAACAGAAAACAGAAAGTAATTGCTAATGGAGCCTACTCTTCTGCTAAAGATGTTAAATTCGGGGTTCCGCAGGGGTCAATCTGAGGTCCTCTCTTATTTTGTATTTACATCAATGACCTGCCTCTAAGTTTAACCTACGAAGCAACACAGAGTGATATGTTCGCCGATGATACCTCAATCCACACAGCTAACAAAGACATTCGTGATGTTGAAAACGGCCTTTAAAAAAGTCTCGACGATATATCAGCATGGTGTAAAGTCAACTCAATGAATCTGCATCCTACTAAAACAAAATCTATGATTATTGCAACACGCTAAAAGCACCAGTTGAAACCATTAAAACTTAATCTATCACTCGGCGCCGACATCATAGAACAGGTAGCCGAGCATCGTCTATTGGGCATCACAATTGATAATCAGCTGAGGTGGCAGATGCACATTGACAATGTCTGTAAAACGGTATCTAGAAATGTCTTTATGTTGTCTAAATTAAAGTATAACACAGATAGTGAAACCAGAAAATTGTTCAGTAATGCACACATCATGTCACATATAAACTACGCATCGACGGTGTGGGATTGTTGCAGTGACTCGTCCACTTAAAAAGACTAAATTCTTTACATAGGAGAATGGCAAAATTAATTCTTCCCGACCCGCACTTGACGACCGAGGAAGTACTCATTAAAGCTGGATTTCTGCCCCTTGAAAATCATTTTAAATATAACAATGGGGTACTGATGTATGGAAAAAGTGGTGAGGAGGCATCTGTTAAATGATGTTGCCGAACTACTTGATCCATTCCAATTTGCTTACAAAAACCATAGGGGTGTGGAGGATGCATGCCATACTCTGTACAATCTTGTATTTCAACATCTTGAGAAATGAAAGGCACATGTGAGAATTCTTTTTATTGACTTTTCTAATGCTTTTAATACTGTTGAACCACTGATGCTTTTGCAGCGTATGATGGGCTTTAATGTGAACACAAACATTATTCTGTGGGTGCGAGACTTTTTGAAGGACAGGCCACAACGTGTAAATGTACACGGCAGTCTGTCTGACCAAATGGTGCTAAATTCAGGCTGCCCTCAAGGTTGTGTCCTCTCTCCGACATTGTTTTCTATATACACAGACCATATGCGTTGTCACACTGCCATTTCTCGTCTCTTAAAGTTCTCAGACGACATGGCCCTTGTACGCCTACTTCAAAAAGAAGACAGTCTGGCTGAGTACTTTGCACAGATAGCAGTATTAGAGTCACGGTGCAAAGACAGTTTTCTGGAAATGAATGTACAGAAAACCAAGGAACTCGTCATTGATGACAGGAAAGTTGATGACATTTTTGTACCTGTCACAATTAATAATCAACCTGTAGAGGTGGTCACTGAATTTAAATACCTTGGCACAGTCGTGGATAGTGGGCTGTCCTTCACTGGAAACACCGATCTGATTGTGAAAAAAGCAAACCAGCGTCTGTACCTTCTTAGGAAACTGAGAAGTTTTGATGTCAGTTCCAGGGTTTTAGAATCCGTTTATAGAAGCCTGATCGAAAGCATACTGACTTTTAACATCACTGCTTGGTATGGCAACCTCAGTATGAAAAACTGGGGCAGACTGTCACGTATCGTCAGAACAGCTGAGAAGATCATTGGCCTAGGACAGTACCCAGTAGATGATCTGTACCATAGAGCTGTCCGAAGGACAGCTGCTAGCATTGTCAATGATCCTCGTCACCCACTATCTGATCAGTTTCAAATGCTACCATCAGGCAGACGTTTCAGCATGCCACTTGCCAAAAAGAAGATTTTAAGAAGTCTTTTATTCCAACTGCTGTCTCGATTTTGAACTCTCGTTTATAACGCCGCGATAAGTATGATCTACTTAACATTACCTCCCATCTTGTGACAGATTGCTTGTGATAGATTGCTGCAATGATAATTTTTCATGATATGTTCTGGTAGCGTTTGTTAATTGTTGTTTCATGACGAGCCCAAAGGCAAATTTCTGTCGTGCCTTGACTCGAACAGACAATAAAGTTGTATTGTATTGTATTGTATTGTATTGTATTGTATTGTATTGTATTGTATTGTATTGTATTGTATTGTAAAGTGTGGAACCATAGCGCTCCAGAATATCTAACAGAGTTGTTTAAAAAATCAGATTCCTGCTATGGGAATATGAGGGGTCTTTATATTGTTCCAAAACTCCGAATAGATATATTTAAATCTACTTTGTCATTTGCGGGTTCCACACTGCGGAACTCACTCCCACATCACGTTAAAGCCACTCCGACATTATCTCGTTTCAAGGCAAGTCTTTATAGGTATCTGACAGCACTCAAATAATAATATCTAGTTATTCGTAGACACACGAATGTACGTATATATTCTAACAAAAATGTGTGTGTGCGTGTGCGTGTGGACGCGTGAGTGCGTTTGTGCGCGTATGCGCGTGTTTGTGTTTAGTGGACTATATATTTTGTATCACTGTGCTTTGATGTCCCTGTTTTTTATGTATATTATGTACTTATTTAGTCGTAGTTGTAGCAACGGCAGGTACGAAAATGGCACAGTCACTGACTGTTAATATCTTCACCGTTGTAAAATAATGATTCATTGATTCTCTCTCTCTCTCTCTCTCTCTCTCTCTCTCTCTCTCTCTCTCTCTCTCTCTCTCTCTCTCTCTCTCTCTCTCTCTCTCTCTCTCTCTCTCTCTCTCTCTCTCTCTCTCTTTAGGGGTCGGGGGTCTCCAAGTACCGCAACTACCATTCCCACTAATCTTACTGCTGATACATTCAATGACCATTTTCTTTCGATTGCCCAATCTCTAATCTCGCCAAGCCAGGATAACACTTATCATCGTTCAAATCTGCTGTCTGAGTTTTGTCAACAAAGAACAATGGACACAGCCCCCTTCAACATCCCTATGTTAGCTGTTCATGAAGTGGGTTTACTCATAAGTAACCTTCCAAATAAAAAGTCCTCGGGGCCTGATGACATCAGCCCGAAAATACTTAAACTGTCTCTCCCATACATTGAAGAATCCTTAACTTATATTTATAATCTCTGTATCCAGCATAACACTTTTCCTAACGAATTTAAATATGCCAAAGTAATCCCACTTCCAAAAACAAAAGATCGTTCTGACCCTAATAATTATCGGCCTATTTCTTTATTATCTGTTTTGTCCAAACCACTGGAAAGGCACGTTCATAAACACCTGCTTGCTTACCTAGAAAACCGTAAGCTCCTCCATCCTTTCCAATCCGGATTTCGCCCGCAGCATTCATGCCACACATCACTTACACGCCTTGTTGACACATGGCTCAAGGGTATGAATAAGTCACAGTTAACAGGAGTAGTCTATCTGGATTTTAAGAATGCTTTTGATCTGATTAACCATACTATTCTGACTGCTAAGCTTCACACATACCTCAATAACGGAGACGCAGTTGCTTTTTTCACATCTTACCTTACTAAAAGAAAACAAAAGGTTCTTGTTCATGGCTCATACTCCTCTCTCAAAGATGTAAGCTTCGGTGTGCCCCAAGGGTCTGTACTGGGCCTCCTACTGTTTTGCTTATTTATCAATGATTTGCCTCTACATATTACTTGCCAAGATGTACAATGCGACCTTTTTGCCGACGGCACCTCAGTTCATACTGCTAGTAAAGATATGCAGGTAATTTCCGACAACCTACAACAAAGTCTTTATGAAGTATCAGCTTGGTGTATAAACAATTCTATGGTTGTTCATCCAGCCAAAACGAAATCGATGGTACTCGCCACGCGCCAAAAACAGCAGATAACTCCTCTATTACTTAGCCTTTCACTTAAAGGTAGTCAGGTAGAACAGGTAAATGAATATCGAGTACTGGGGATTACAATCGACAGTCAGCTAAAATGGCAAGTTCATACAGACTTACTTACTTACGCCTGTCACCCCTACCCGGGTATAGGCCGTCGACGAGAGACCTCCAGCAACTCCTGTCCTGTGCTTCTCCTTCGATTCTACTCCAGGTGGTTCCCAGTCTCTTGATGTCTGCTTGGAGGTCTCGACGCCAGGTGTTTCTCGGCCTGCCTCTTTTCCTCTTTCCCTGGGGGTTCCATGACAATGCCTGCCTAGTGATACTGGAAGCTGGCTATCTCAGACTGTGACCGATCCATCCCCATCTTCTTCGCCCAATTTCATTCTCTGCTGCTATCTGCTCTGTTCTCTCCCAGAGTCTGACGTTGCTGATCTTCTCTGGCCAGTGGATTTTCAAAATTCTTCTAAGGCAACTGTTCATGAAGGTCTGTACTCTGTTGACTGTGGTTTTTGTCAATCTCCAAGTCTCTGCTCCATATAGGAGAACTGCTTTTACATTGGAGTTGAAAATCCGGACTTTGGTGTGTTGTGACAGCTCTCTGGAACTCCACACTTTTTTCAACTGGAGAAAGGCTGCTCTGGCTTTACCGATTCGAGCTCTGACATCTGCATCAGTGCCGCCTTTTTTGTCTATGATGCTCCCGAGATAGGTGAAGGACTCCACCTCCTCCAACGGGGTGCCAGCAAGCAAGACTGGTTCTTCCCTGGTTGCGTTCAGCCTCATTGTCTTTGTTTTCTGTTTGTGAATGGTGAGGCCCACTTGGGACGAGAAGCTCATACAGACGCCTTATGCAAAATAGTAGCCAAAAATCTCGTTATGTTATCAAAACTGAAATATTATACTGATTCAGATACCCGTAAACTATTTTATAACGCTCACATACGTTGTTATATCGATTACGCGTCAACGGTATGGGATGGATGTAGTGAGGTCCATTTAACGAGACTCAGTTCCCTACACAGACGAGCGGCCAAAATAATCTGCCCTGATCCACACCTAAGCACTGAAGAAAAGCTCTCAAAAGCAGGTCTCCTGCCTCTTCAAGGTCATTTTAAATATAACAAAGCAATCTTTATGTTCAAAGTGTGGAAACGCAAAACACCTGAGTACATCTCCACTTTGTTCCGTAAGTCTGAGTCCAAGCTTGGAAACATCAGAAAGCTTTTCATAGTCCCAAAACCAAGGATCGATCTATATCAAACTAGCTTATCCTTGTCAGGGGCACTTATCTGGAATGCGCTTCCCGACCATGTAAAATCCACTTCCTCGCTAGCCTGTTTTAAAAAGGGTCTCTGCAAATATTTTGTGGATCACTCGTAGGAATGCCTTAACCACTTGTATTATATGTCTCTTTTTATGCTGGGTCCAATTTATTCCCAATCAAGTCTGTTATCCTTTTCATTTATCATTTGGACTACTTAGCTCTGTCTATGTGTGAGGGGGGGGGGGCGGACGGCGGTGGGGGGGGGGGTGTCTGTGAGTCTATGAGTATGTCTGTCTATGTAAACAGTGTGTTGTCATCTGTTTGCAAGTATTATGTTTACTTAATGTATATTTGTAGTTAGTCTTGTAGTTGTTAGCAACGGCAGGTTTGTAAAATGGCTGTGTCGATGACGATGTCAATGCCTAAACCGTTGTAAAATAAAGTTTCATTGATTCATTGATTCTATATCTCTCTCTCTCTTTCTCTCTCTCTCTCTCTCTCTCTCTCTCTCTCTCTCTCTCTCTCTCTCTCTCTCTCTCTCTCTCTCTCTCTCTCTCTCTCTCTCTCTCTCTCTCTCTCTCTCTCTCTCTCTCTCTCTCACACATACACACACACATACACACAGGGATACACTCCACTCACACTCACGATCGCTCCCCCCCCCCCCCCCCCCCCGTTTGCCCTCAACCCTTCCCCCCTCCCCCCCCCCTCCTCACCTTTTCACATATAATAATAATAATAATAATAATAATAATAATAATAATAATAATAATAATAATTACGGTATTTATAATGCGCTCATCTTATAATAATTATAACTCTAAGCGCGCACTCACAACTCGCTCACGAATGCTCACGCTTTAGACAACGACTCACGTACCACAAATAGTAAAATACATTACGACAGTCAGCTTGGGGTGGGGAGTGTGGTGATATAGTGCTAGAACTGTTGAAAGAGGTGAGTTTTGAGGGCGGACTGAAAGGAGGAGAGAGAGTGTTTCTGACGGAGAGAGAGTGGGAGAGTGTTCCAGGTGGATGGACCGTATACTGAGAAGGAGCGGGGGCCGAAAGTGCTGAGTTTGGTGCGGGGGATGTGGAGGCGGAGAGGGTCGGAGGCGGAGCGGAGGGAGCGGGAAGGAGTGTAGGGGTGAAGTAAGTTTGAGAGATAGGCAGGAGTGCAGTTGTTCAGGGATTTGTAGCAGAGAGACAGAATCTAGTATTGGATGCGTTGTGGGATGGGAAGCCAGTGAAAGAGTTTGAGCAGGGGAGTGATGTGGTCAGATTTTTTCTTTCTGAGGACGAGGCGGGCAGCATTGTTCTGGACGCGCTGGAGAGTGAAAGTGGTGGAGTGAGGGAGGCCGGAAAGGAGGGAGTTGCAGTAGTCGATGCGGGATAGGATGAGAGAGACAGCAAGTTTGGCGGCAGCTTCGGTAGTGAGGTATTTTCTGATTTGACTGATGCGGCGGAGGTGGAAGTAGCATGCCTGCGCAGTGGCGGAGACGAAGCTGGTCATGGAAAGAGAGGAATCGAGGATAACGCCGAGGTTTTTGGCCGAGTCAGAGAGGAAGATGGGGGTGCTGTCGAGTTGAAGGTGGAGAGAGGGAGGGAGCTGGGAAAGTTTCTGGCGAGTGCCTACCAGCATGGATTCCGTTTTGACGTCGTTCAGTTTAAGCTTGTTTGCTGTCATCCAGTTTTTCACGTCTTCGTAGCAGTCGGCCGTGCGAGTCAGTAGTGACTGAGTGTTGTCGAATTTGTCTTTGACTAGTAGTTGTGAGTCGTCAGAGTAGAGGTGGTGGTGTATGTGGTGAGACTGGATGATGTTGGACAGGGGAGAGGTGTAGAGTGTGAAAAGGACCGGGCCCAGGACGGACCCCTGTGGAACTCCGCAGGAGAGCGTGGCTGGGTTGGAGGAGACGCCGTCGATGGTGACGGACTGCTGTCTGTTGGAGAGGAAGGACATATCCGCGGCCTCTCCCCCCCCCCCCCCCCCCCCCCCCCCCCGCCCCCACCCTCCAACGCCCTTAAAATATCTTCACGTGAAATATCAAATTTTACCTGCAAGCAACAACAACAACAACAACACACACACACACACACACACACACACACACACACACACACACACACACACACACACACACACACACACACATAGATGAAGGGAAAACTGAAATGTGAGGAATGACACACAGAAGAAAGTAAGTAATCACGGAGTACGTGGGTGTCAGAAAGCTAAAACTCTTCAGTCGGACTGATATCGGCCCGAGGACCTTCTGGTCGCCCATGCTAATGTCATGCATGGTGATTCGACGCACTTTAACGTACGCTATTAATAAACCAGGATAAATTGTAAAATAAATTTTTAAAAAGTCATGCTTTAGAATACGTAATACAAAAGAAAACTTGACTGCCTTAATAAAATCCGGTTTGTGATGTTCACTCTCCAGTAGGATCCTCCGTCACACACACGCACGCACACACTGACACACGTGCGCGCACCTCTCTCTCTCTCTACCCCACCCGGGTCTGCCCTGGGGGACTTGGGTGGGGTTAGGTACTTTTTAGTTCCCAGGGTCACCCTGGTCAGCCCCACAGGGTGGGTTTTCCTTTCTATTCTGGGGCATGTGTTTCTGTCTACCCGAGGTCCATTCATCTGTATTTGCCTTTTTAAAACTCTTCCTACTGTCTGCACTGCCTGTAGCTCTTGATATTGGATGTGTGTTGCCAAATGGTTTTAGCTTTATTTAGGCCCCATGTTGTAGGTTTATTTAATGTAGTGGACCGGCTGGCGACATACATTCAATATTCTGTTGGTTTTTTTTTTTTTTTTTCACAAGCAGTGCAGGCACGTCCTGAGAAAGCCTTGTTGCTGTCGGGACGTTAAGCAATGTACACTCAATCACTCTCTCTCTCTCTCTCTCTCTCTCTCTCTCTCTCTCTCTCTCTCTCTCTCTCTCTCTCTCTCTCTCTCTCTCTCTCTCTCTCTCTCTCTCTCAAGTCAAGCCTTCTAACACTTCGCCACTACTAGCTGGATTTGTGTATAGGAATCCACAATCCACCGCCGAGTGGATTGATGACTTTGTACAGGTAATGGATAAAGTGAATGACACAGGCAGGGTTATATACTCATCCTCGGCGATTTTAACATGGACATCTCAAAACCTCATTCGATGTGGCAATGTTCAACAATGATTTTTGAACTAAAACAGATGATTACCATTGCCACCAGAGTAACACACTCTTCGTCTACTTTGATTGACCACATCTATACTAACAACCCTCAAGCTATCACTGAAACTGACGTCCCTTCACTAGCTGTCAGTGACCACTTTCCCATCACCTGTACATGGTCATGTTATGTTCCTAAACAGAGCCGAACCCAACATTTATACATTACTTACAGATGTTTTAGAAAACTAGATAGAGTTAGTTTCCCTTATGACCTCAGTTTATTGCCGTTACATGAAATGACCCTGATGAAGCGCTCTTACTGTGGCTTGAGCTGTTCCTCGGAGTGCTAAATAAGCATGTCCCCTTAAAAAGAAAACGAGTCCGGTGCCGTGAGCCCCCCACCTAGATTAAGGAGGAGATTAAACAAACCATGGAAGCCAGAAATCAAGCCAAGCGGGACAAAGATTATATTCAGTTCAAAAGGTTACGTAACAGAGTCAGATACCTTATCCGGGAGGCACAAAAAGCACTGGTAGAGAAAACCATACGTGGCGGGAATCCGTCTTCAATATGGAAAGTTTTTAACTTACTAACAATAATAAAAATCATCCTGCAAATACGATTGCCAACCTTACAGCCGATGCTTTTAACGACAACTTCATAAAAAAGACCCGAAATCTTTACTACACGCTGAAGGCTTGGATCAGGTGGAACATGTCGCATCTAAAAAGCTTACTGACTTTTGTAGCAAAGATTGTCCGCGGGCGATGCTTTTAATGCCCCCTTCATCGCTGTACATGAAGTGGGCAGATTTATCTCTAGTCTCAAGAACAAAAGGTCAGCTGGCGTTGATGGTATCAATGTTTTATCCTCGAACTTTCTCTTCCATACAGTGTGGAAAGCTTAACCTATATTTACAACCTATGTATTCAAAATAATATTTTTCAGGCGGCTTTCAAAACATCTTAAGTGGTACCTATACCCAAAACAAAAGACACATCTGATCCAAATAATTTTCGGCCCATATCCATATTATCTATTCTGTCGAAGCCTATTGAGAAGCATGTACACAAACATCTTCTCGAATTCCTGGAAGAAAAGTCTCTCCTGAATAAATATCAGTCTGGTTTTCGCCCTAAACATTCGTGTCACACTGCCTTGGTTCATATGATTGACACTTGGCTGCTCAACATCAACAAAAACAAAATGTCTGGTGCTGTCTTTCTAGACCTGAAAAAAAGCGTTCGACCTTATAAACCACGAAATTTTATTAGAGAAACTAGACTGCTACTTTAACAATAACAGCCCAGCGACACTCTCATTCTTTTGTTCATATATCATAGGGAGGATTCAAACTGTGTACATCAATGATACCTTCTCTTCTGAAAAGCGTGTTGAGTATGGCGTGCCCCAGGGATTCATACTAGGACCGTTACTCTTCTGTTTGTTTATAAATGATCTTCCACTTCATATATCCAATCCAAATACTGAATGTGACATGTTTGCCGATGATTCAACTCTTTACGATGGCGGGAAAACTGTACCTGAAATATCAAGCAATCTTCAGCTTAGTCTTCAGGAGGTCTCACTGTGGTGCAAAAATAATCAAATGCTTGTTAATCCATCTAAAACAAAAAGCATGCTAATCACAACACGCCAAAAGCATCAGCCCCGCCCCCATTCACTTAGCCTCTCTTTTGATTCAGTTCCTATTGAGCAAGTCAAGGAATATCGCCTCCTCGGGGTAATTGTTGACGAACAACTGTGCTGGTTGCCCCATCTAACACAACTAAGGAAAACATTATCAAAGAAGCTATTTTTACTGTCAAGATTAAAATCTATCGTTGATACTAAGACACGTAAGCTATTTTCCAACTCCTACATAAAATCTCACATTGACTACGCATCTACTATTTGGTACGGCTGTAGTAAGGCCAACCTTAAGCGGATTAATTCTCTATACAATCGCGCAGTTAAACTGATCCTCCCAATCCCCTCTTTAACTTTGGAGGAAAAGCTTCAGGCAAGAGGGCTCTCCTTCCTTTACATCAACACCTTACGTTAAATAAGTGCGTACTTATGCACAAAGCACTGAACGGGACCCTCTACCTGGCTAAGCTTTTCACTGAGAGCGAAATGGTTTATAGCACTTCGAGGAACAGTCTCGTCATTGAACGGCCCCGAATTCACTTGTTTATGATCCAGCCTTTCGTACGCGGGTGCCTATTTATGGAACTCACTTCCTCCACATATACAGCAAACGAGATATCTTCCATTGTTTAGGACGAAAGCTTTTAAATACATCTCAGAACAAACTTTAAAGAAACGTAGATGATAATATGTCCAAAAGAGCCATGTCAATTATTTCCTTTTTTAACGCATTGTTTTGGTCCTCCGTTTTGCACTTGTTAGTTTTATATATCTCTCTTTAACGTAGTATTTTGGCTGTTCACTAAATTTCTACACAAGAGTATCTGTATCATAAGCGTGCAGTCGCTGTCTATAAACACTCACTTTACATTGCAACCCCCCCCCCCCCCCACCTCAAAGACCCTGTCAATTGTTGTTGTTTTAATGTTGCTTTTAATGTTGTAGTTTAGCAAGGACAAACATGAAAAGAGGCCTGTGCGCCTATTGTTTCCATCCTTGAGAAATAAAGTATCATTCATTCGCAATGTTACGATTGTGGTTGTGTTATCCTGTGAGAGCGTACATGTGTTATTCGTAGGTAACGATATGTTGTTTATTTGAGCTATCACGGTTATGATTTTGTGCCTTTTTAGTAAGATTTTCTTTTGTTTGTGAGTAGAGCCGTTTTCGTTTTGTTGTGTTTAGTCCGGTGCGTTGTAGAAGGGTCGCACTGTCTGGTGGCCTCGTAAGTGTCACGTCGGTTGACATCGCAACATTTTTCGCTATTGCGCGTGGATTGAGCAGCCTTTGTTTTTATTTTGGGAATGTTTTCGTACTTTATAGAGCTACCAGGTGATAGGGATACCATGCTTTTATGTGTCTTTATTATATGCTAGAATTTAGAGCTGAAGTGAGCAGCCGTGTTTTTGTAGCCTGATATATTGTTTCTGGAAAGTTTATGTTAATGAGCTTCGGCTGCGTCTTTCGTTCTGGTTATTTCAGAGTTCATGATTTCCGTAGAAGATTCTAGATTTGATAGTGTATAAGGAGGCGCTGGGAAGCCTGTGAGTACATTGTCTTGCTTGTCAGTTGTAGAGATACGCAGTTGTTGCGAGAGACGCTGTGTATGAGAACTTTGTGTCGCAGTGAGGACATCGCAGAGAGACTTGTATTCAGTAGTTGTGCATTGAAAGTGCATTATGTGTGGATATCGCATCGCTGAATTAAATATTGTTGGAACTGTTACTCCAGTATTGTCTACATCCTTAAGCCACGTGTGACGGATTGCAGCTGAACGAGGTTTACTTTAAAAATGAAGAACTCTACGTGTGTGTGTCTAGTGTGTTTATCATACTTCGACTACAACTCCACCACGTAACACGCAAGGCAAATTGTGTAGCAAAATTATCACGAAGCTTGTCACGAAGCTTGTCACGAAGCTTGTTGAGAATGTTTCCGGGAGTCCCCATACGATGTGTGACAAATCAGCAGTCACAAAGATAGTGAAGACACCAAGATCTTTGTAACGGCCAACCCAGTACGAAAAAGGCTATCGGACCGAAGTCGACCGCTGTGGACGGCCTCCCACAGTCGTCAGTGCACGGGCCCACAGCCGCCGACTTCGGTCCGTTGGTCTTTGGGGCCCGTACTGGGAACACGTTTGTCACAAAATACGCTGCGGAGACTCCAGGGAGTGGGCACAAGTTTTGTGGCATTGTCAAACAGCTCGTTATAACACACTAACTCCAGACCAGAAAGGTGACCACCAAGCGTATCATAAACTGCAAAGAAAAATCTCAAGACAGAAAGAAACACGTCATAAACGTGTTTCTTTCTTCTTCTTTTTTTTTTATTTTTTTTTTTAATTTTTTTTATTTTGTTTGTTATAACACACAAACACGCGCCGAGCCGTATTAACTGACAGGCCATTTGACTTCTACTAACTATGCCGCTAGGCGGGAAAAGCGCCTAACTACTCACGCGTCATTTCTGCTGGTCGGCATCATCAGTAGCAGCCAAGGGGTTAAAATTTCACTGGACAGCACAATACCAAGATCTCAGCCCGTACAAAGTACAACAGCCGACTGATTGACCATGATAACTTGACTCAAGGGCGGTGCCAGAACACACTGGCACCTCTTCATGAGACTGTGACGACAGATCGATCATGATAGCTAAAGGGTGGTCAAGTGTCAGAAAAGCTTGTCGTCTTTAGGCCGCAAGTCTATTCTGACCTTTACCCTTGTTCTTGGCCCATTAATCCCAGACACTGACACTACAACACTATGTTGACCGACCATGGCAGTTCTAGGGTGGTGCCGGAATAGCTTGGCGCCTCCAGGCGCCATGCTATTCCAGCACCACCATTGAACTGCCATGGTCGATGTGTCTCCAGACATGTCTTGCAGTCTTCAGCGGACAGCTCCCAAATTGTAAATTTCGACACACGGCAGGGCGTTTAAATCGGAGTCATTTTAACTTTGACTCGAGACATGCCGCATCCGGATACGCGGCTTTATGTCGCGTATCCGGTTGCGGCACGCGTCGAATGAGTCAATTACTTAAACGTCCAGGTCACCGTAGCTAGAGAATAGTGCTCATGTTTAAATGCCAGGCCTACCAGCTGTGTCTTGGCGTCACGAGTTATCCCGTCTGATAAGTCCTAATTTTATGATTGGTGATGACGTGTCAGTGATAAAAACAATCTTACTTTTCTTTATTGCGGCAAAGCCTGAAACCACGGCCCAGACGTCTTTGACATGTAGGCCAAAGTACGCATGCTGGTTTGTGAATTCGGACTTTACAACGTAGAGCAGTAAGGTACAGAATCAGAGACCAGCACTTGCCGGGGCACACACTTGGCGCGAAAAAAAAAAAAAAAAAAAAATTCAGTCAATCCATCATTTTCTTGCACCTTGATGTTTGACAGATGGTGTAAACACTTGGACTAAGTCTCACAGCGAATTCCCATCCTTTGCAAGAGGCGCAGATCTTCACGAGCCCCCGCAGTTGTCCTCATGAATACCTCTTGCTGGGACGTTGATTTACGTCTGTGTTCCGGTCGTGACCAAACATATGGCCTATCGCTGGCTACAGTGGCGTGTGCCGGTCTTGAGGGGAGTTTGGGTTATGAATATGGAGCGACAAACGGTATGATGAATATGATCGTGTCAGTGGGTGGCGGTTGGCATTCTCAACCAAACCAGGTTTGTTACCGGGACTACGTCCACTGACAGTCGCCCATGGCGGCGAGAGAAGTCACTGAGTCTACGCCGGTCAACAAACTCAAGCAACAACCGAACGAAACACCTGCCCACACACCAACTTCTGCACTGGAGACTTATCGACCATGATGGTTCAAGGGTGGTGCCGGAATAGCTTGGCGTCTGGAGGCGTCACGCTATTCCGGCACCACCCTTGAACCATCAAGTCATGGTCCATCGACATTGCTGTAATGTCAGTGCACGGTCTGGGATAAATGGTTCAAGAACTAACTAGGTTCCTTCCGGCCTGGCAACAATGATGGTCGCTGAAGAGCCATCCACACGGGAAATGACTGTTGTAAGGTGACACAATTTTCATCCAAGCGAGATATCGAACTATTTGTGCGGCGGAGTGTGTGCCGCGCTAACACTTTTTCGGCTGCCAGAGAACTAACGCGTCACAGCAGGAGACAGATTGATCCCTGGCGGGAAACGTGTAGCATCTGAAAGAACACAGAGCAACGCCACACTTACTCTCCAGATGTCACGCATAGGAAAAGATGTTTCAGGGAACGTGTGCATTAATTTTCGTTTCTAGTATACCTGACTAGTTGTCTCCAGCGATTCGCTACCGCTGGTCCGCGGTAACAGTGAGGGTTTGCCGGCCGTTTGCAGAAAAACGAGAACTGGCGAACTCATAGTGACGGATAACCAGTTTCTGCCATAAGCGCAGACACCACTCCGAACATTTCCAAGAGCCGGGCGTAGATACTGCCTCTTTGAGATGTTTGGAGTGTTGTCTGTGTCTATGGTAAAAGATGGTTGGTTACCCGCTGTTACTTCGCTTTCGTTCGTTCTTGGGTGTAGTTCGTTGCAAACAAAACCTCTCCAATGCCGGACTGGAGGGTGACATCTAGTGTCGATCTGTATGCGTGCTGATCTGTGATTTTGAATCTTACGGCTTAGAGCCGTAATTTCCTAAACCACAGAGCAGCGCTCAGTTTGTACTTACCTTAGGATGTAACCCATTTAACCTCATTCTACCCCAACACCGAAATCCTTAAAATTTTGCCGTTGTCCTCTGAAGACTGCATTGCAGTGCAGGACACAGATCGACCATGATAGTTCAAGGGTGTTGCCAGAATAGCTTGGCGCCCATAGGCGCCAAGCTATTCTGGCATCACCCTTGAACTATCATGGTCGTTCCATATCTTGCTGTGGTGTGTCTGGCGGGTAGAATGAGTTATCCTCAAGGCCGCATTTCCCAAATTTGGAAGGTGTCACCTAACGACTATGTACCAGTCGCAGGACGTGGATCGACTGTAAATGTAACTTTATTTCTAAACGGATGAAGTAATTAGCACATGTGCCATTTTTCATACTTGACGTGTCTACTCTACAAACACAGGATAATAATTGTAATAATACCAAATTACACAAAAGGAAACATTAGGAGACATTACACACGAAGAAATGAAATATAATTCATTCATTCATTCGTTCATACATTAAAACAAGATGAGGATTTCATCCCAAAGTCTACTGTATTGTTTGGAGCTCAGATGATGCGTTTATCTTTTAGGAACATTCAGAGTTGTTCATATTTTTAGGCTTAATATGCTGATCCATTTCCCTCCTCTCTAAGCCAACCTCTGAACAACACACACGTCGGCGGACACAACTAAAGGACAAACGGCGCTTCCCGCCATTAGTACGCTCTGTGGGCTCGTGTAAAAACAGGAATCCATCTCCTTCTACTCTAACCCACCCTCTGATTCACACACACTGGTACACAGAAATAAAGACAGACACACGGCGATACCCGCCATTCGTAAGCTCTGTGGTCTGGCGTAGCATAGCTATTCTGAAGAAGAATGATAGCACGAGCAGGGAAATGTCACTTCAAGCTTCACGTCATGGCATCATTAGTCCCACGACGCCGTGTTCATAGTGACGACTCGATGTTATACGTCACTCATCACAGTACTAACATTTCACGTATCAGAGAATCAACTTTGCAATTTTCTTGCTGATTTTCACGCCTAGGGCTTACAGGTCACAATTTGATCTAATCCTACCCCAGGCCCGGGACAAAGAGCAGGCTGTTTTTGAAAAATCATGCGGGTATTAATGAGAAGATAGTTTTTTTTCGTAAAAGAAAAATTAAAGTTATGTTAGCTGTTTTACAAATGACTCCGAAAAAGTGCTGCAGAAAACTGTCTGAGTTTCACACCTAGGGCATACAGGTCTCAATTGACCTAATCGTACTCGACAGTCGAGACAAACTGCAGGCTTATGTAAATAACGTATACGAAAAATCATACAATTATTAATGAGAAGATTGTTTTTTCCGTAAACAAGATTCAATTTTTTTAAGATTAACCCATATAATTTGTGAAATTAATCCCCAAAACGTGAAATATATTATATATATATTTTTAAAAAAATATTTAATTATCACTCAAAACGTTCTAGAGGTACAATGCTGGTTAACGAACTCATTCAATATGTCTCTTTTATCTAGCTATACGCAAAATATTTAGTAAAAATAAGAAAAAAATTACGGAGTCCAGTGTGCGGGATCAACTAGTTTTTGAGAAACGGGCATTTTCTGGCCAATGAACATCTTAATCAAAACATCGAAAAAAAGGTCCCGAGATAATTCTTTTAGGGACAATATACTATAAAATTTCAAGCTTGTCCGTCCTCAAACGCGGGCTCTAGTCGCTCTCTCTCTCTCTCTCTCTCTCTCTCTCTCTCTCTCTCTCTCTCTCTCTCTCTCTCTCTCTCTCTCTCTCTCTCTCTCTCTCTCTCTCTCTCTCCCTCACACACACACACACACACACACACACACACACACACACACACACACACACACACACACACACACACACACACACGGCGCTTTGGCGCCAAAATTACGTTCTCTAGCAAGGTTTGCGTAGCTAGACGTGACGTCATTTTTATCTTGTTACTTCTTTGCCAGAATGTCTGCCCCGCACGCCAAAAACGTCATGTGCATGCTCCGTAATACGCTCCGACCAACCCCATTTTAAAGTCTACCGTATTTTTTTAAATACAGCAGACCAAAAAAAGTAATAAAAACCAAACAAACACACACGCAACGCGCGCAAACACATACACGCACGCGCGCGCGCGCACACACACACACAGACACCTTGATAATTCAAGGATAGTGCCAGACGATTTTGATGGCACCAAGCTAATCTGGCACTACCCTTGAATTATGACGGTCAGCCCATCTCGTGATGTAGTGCGTCGTGGCTAAATGGGTTATACCCGTTGACTCCCAGAACTAATTGACTTCCATTCTATAGAATGGAAGTCATTTAGTTCTGGGAGTCAAAGAGTTTTTTAAAAACATCTTAACTCATTCGCGGCCAGCCGCATCCGGATACGGCTGGCCGCGAATGAGTTAATGTTCCTTTGGTGTGTTGTCACAGATGATGTATTTTTCACGCCGTGGAAGCAACAAAGGCGTTGACATAATGCGTCACGGCTAATAATACTGCTGATACAAAAGAGACTCAGACCTTACATTTATTTCTTTAAAAGCATTTCGTGGCTAGACAGGGCATTATTGGTCAAAATCTTACGCTGGCCTAGTACAGAGAGTTGTTTACTGCCACTGATTCTAAGGCTTTTTTCACACTTCCTCCTTAGTCCTCCACTCCCTTTCAAACCAATTCAATTCAATTGAAAACATCTTTTTCGTCTCATAGTCCCACTAGGTGCAATTGTGTTTGTTTGTTCGACAGGTTCCCTCCTCTACAACACCCGCTACCCTCTCCCCGCTCCTCCCCAGAAACAGTATAAAGTGTAATTGGTCATGCTTTTCCTGTTTGATACAATGTTGTAATTTTAATATTTCCTCGCGAACGATACTTTACTAGAGTGTCACAATATCCACATTATAACATCTAGCAATATGCTACCCCCTGAAGGCAAAAGACGTTAACTCATTCAGCCCCGAAACACCACAGCAAGACATGGGTCGAGCATAATAGTTCAAGGATGGTGCCAGAATAGCTTGGCGCCCATAAGCACCAAGCTATTCTGGCACCACCCTTGAACTATCTTGCTCGATATGTCTCTAAATTTGCAATACAGTCCGTCAGAGGGTAACTTCAAAATTTGGGGATTTCGGTCCTGGGCGGGTGGAATGTGTTAAGTCTGCTTGTTTTCTTCTGGACAGCTATATTCTGGACAGCTATATTCTGGACAGCTGTATTCTGGACAGCTGTATTCTGGACAGCTATATTCTGGACAGCTATATTCTGGACAGCTATATTCTGGACAGCTATATTCTGGACAGCTATTTCTGGACAGCTATATTCTGGACAGCTATATTCTGGACAGCTATTTCTGGACAGCTATATTCTGGACAGCTATATTCTGGACAGCTATTTCTGGACAGCTATATTCTGGACAGCTATATTCTGGACAGCTATATTCTGGACAGCTATATTTTCTTTGATATGCAATGGAAATCTTAGACGAGACCAAAGGGTTGATCACTGGTCAATAATGCACAATTCTCTCCCAAGACAGCGCTTTTTACTGGTCAATAATGCACAATTCTCTCCTCACACAGCGCTTTTCACTGGTCGATAATGCACAATTTTCTCCCCACACAGCGCTTTTCATTGGTCGATTATGCACAATTTTCTCCCCACACAGCGCTTTTCACTGGTCGATAATGCACAATTCTCTCCCCACACAGCGCTGTTTTCCTACTTTCTTTGGTAGTTTCTTCTAATGGAATCTTGCTTTTCACAAAAGTGCACTTGCTGTCTTCTGTCTTGACAGGTCATTAACTCATTCGAGGCGCGCTGCATGCGGATATGCGGCTGATTGCCGCGTATCCGCATGCGGCACATATCGAATGATTTACAGACATAAATCATATTCCACAAATAAGGCAACCTTGCGTCCCAGGAACGTTCACTCAAGGTTCGCATACAGGCCCCAGTTAGTACATGTACTTCGGTCTTTGCGTTGCTCCGGCAATACGAGTTGACCCAGGAGCCCAGCTCAGCACATTGCGATACACTGTGTCGCAACACACACACACACACACACACACACACACACACACACACACACACACACACACACACACACACACACACACACACACACACACGCATGAACACAAAACCCTCAGACTGGGTGACCTACCATTTTATGTGAAAATGGGTTCCCATATTTCTATTTATTCTAGGGCTCTGGAGTTGATGCCAATGTTTAGAACTCACCTTATAACTAAGCTCTACAACTTAAAATAAAATAGACATTTTCTAGAAACAGAGCCACTGGATGGAAAAAAAATGGGTGTTTACCCCAAAAGTGGGTGCCTCTCACACAAAACTGGGATTACAGTGAAAATACCTCACTAAAGATACCTTTGGTTGATTTTACTATTATGATTGTTTGAGTGGGGTTGTAAGGGGGTTGGGGGGGGGGGAGAAGTGTGTGTGTGTGTGTGGGGGGCGGGGCGGGGGGGGGGGGGAGGGGAGGGTGGGGGGGGGGGGAGAGGGGGTCATCACTTTTGGTTTATAGAGCTGCTCAATGCACTCTTATGAATGAAAGAGTTTCATTATCAGTGGAATCAGTAGGTCATTTCAGAGGCGCACACTGAGTTGCACGTCAAACCACTCACAAATACTCATTTGGAGTGCACCAGATGGATCCAGTTGGCAAAGTCCCACATTCCACACTATAGGACAGCTAAGACTGAAAAGCAATCGCGGCGTTTATGGCGCGGTACAAGGTTTAAAACTAAGAAAATGTTGTTTTTAGAAGCGTGTCGGGCAAAAGTTTTTATGAAAACTGTTTTAAAACCTCTTTTAACTCAACTTTTCTTAATGTTAAAAGTGTTTTATTGTACATTACTTAACGTCCCGACAGCAACAAGGCTTTCTCAGGACGTGCCTGCACTGCTTGTGAAAAAACAACAACTAAACAGAACATTGAATGTATATCGCCAGCCGGTCAAATACATTAAATAAACCTAACACATGGGGCCTACATAAAGCTAAGACCATTTAGCAACACACATCCAATATCAAGAGCTACAGGCAGTGCAGACAGTAGGGAGAGTTTTAAAAAGTCAAATACAGGTGAATGGACAAAGGGCCGACAGAGACACATGCCCCAGAATAGAGAGAAAAACCCACCCTGTGGGGCTGACCAGGGTGCCCCTGGGAAATAAAAAGTAGTTAACCCCACCCAAGTCCCCCAGGGCAGACCCGGGTGGGGTTAAAAGTGTTTTAATTTACAAGCATGTCGTAACTGATATGCATCTATTCCAACGTATAGAGCTGGATATTTTTCCCATCCTCGCCTTCTCTCGGGCTTCGCTCAACACTCGACTTTCCAGTCCTTCCCTGAAACACCCCCAACCGGTCTGCCCTCAACACTCGACTTTCCAGTCCTTCCTTCAAACACCCCCAACCGGGTCTGCCCTGGGGGACTTTTTAGTTCCCAGGGGCACCCTGGTCAGCCCCACAGGGTGGGTTTTTTCTCTATATTCCGGGGGCATGTGTTTCTGTCTACCCTTGGTCCATTCACCTGCATTTTCCTTTTTTAAACTCTCCCTACTGTCTGCGCTGCCTGTGGCTCTTGATATTCGATGTGTGTTGCTAAATGGTCTTAGCTTTATTTAGGCCCCATGTCGTAGGTTTTATTTAACGTATTGGACCGGCTGGCGACATACATTCAATATTCTGTTGAGTTTTTGTCACTAGCAGTGCAGGCACGTCCTGAGAAAGTCTTGTTGCTGTCGGGACGTTAAGCTATGTACAATCAATCAACCTTCCTTCAAACGGACAGCATTCACACAAATAATACTTTACTATTACATCAGAAAATGGCCCATCCAAGCCTGCACTCTTTTAACTGCACTAAACGACTGACTGGTGCAGACGACGCATGAAACGACGCTGACTCTGTGACGTCATTTCCATTCAATCAATTTGTGCATACAATCCAAAAGGAGATGCGGCATTGATAACATCGACAAACCTACAAAATAAAGCAACAGGTTCAACCAAAAGGTCGGGCAGGACAAAAGACAACAGCAGCCTCACCCAAAGTCTAAACGTCCTCTCTTACAATGCGCACTCATACAATCACTTCACTTCTTAGCAACCGGCGCACGAATATAATTATAGGCTAAGTCAAACTAAAACAGAAGATAGTGGCGAAAAACCCTTTAAAATAGAAACAAAGAACGACGTTTCAGATCAAATATTCTTCATCTGACATGGAAACAAACGTAGAAAACGTATAGGCTAAGTCCCTGGTGAACGTATACATGAATCTCAAATCTGCGACTAGACATGACCTTTCTCCACATCACCCCGGAAGTACATTACAACTCAACACTTTTTTTTAACAAAACAACCACACCCTCAAATAACAAACCTAATTCTGTAGAAACATAAACAATTTACTCCCTAAAACAACAAAATATCCCCCCTGACCCATATCAGCTATGAAGTTATTTATAGCTAGCTGAGAAGGGTGATGTAATACATACACGCTCATTTTCAGGGTTCTGTGTCACAACACACACACACACATTGCTGGGAGGGACAAGTTTTCAAACACACTACCGGCGTGTCTGTTAAACACAAAAGTGCATGTGTTAACGCCAAAATGAGAAAAACGGATTTTTTTACTTTTTATGAATCTTTACCGCAAGACAATGCAGAAACAACCCTCAGAAAAAATGGGTGTCTGACTTGGAAACCCAGAATTATACACATACCCAGTTTCCATAAGGATGGTAAAGACAGTCACCCGTTTTAGGTCTTTCGTCTACACACGCACGCACACCACGCACGCACATTCACACACACGCACACACACGACGAGCGTGCATGCGCGCACACACAAATGCACGCACTCAAGCATGAAGAGGAAGTAAATCACATAATTCACGTCTGTGGCTTTGGACCTTATAAATGGAAGTCGTAAGGTGCAATATCACAGACCATCACACACCCGTAGTCCAAATAAACGACCGAGAGGAGACAGCAGGTCACATTTAAGACAGTTTTTTTTTTTTTTTTTTTTAATTTTTACCGAACGCCCGTCTCCCCAGGAAATCAGACAAAAGTTAACCCATTCACCGCCGAGAAACATTGAACACGATCCAACTGCAAGAGACATTGATCCTCATGAGCCCCCGCCTTTGCGGCGGCTCATGAGGATCTATGTCTCTTGCTGTCACGGTGTATCCATGTTTGCTGGACGACCAGATTCTCTGGTGTTGAAATAACACATACATCAGACGCACAAACAGCGTCCAATGACAGTTACGGGGGTTAAGCCGGCAAGAGGCATAGATCCTCATGAGCCCCCGCACATGCGGGGGCTCATGAGGATCTATGCCTCTTGCAGATGATTATTAGAGAAGACGTGCTCTAATAAAGGCCGGGCAGAACAGGTTAATCAGGTTGAGGCTTGAATTTGTATTGATTACTGGCTCAGTCACTTCTGTCCCCCTCTATCTCCATTCATTCCACTCACAGTCAACTCACGGACAACCCTATCTTTTTAACCCAGGAAAAAAAATCATCCTCAATTTGACACATGCATTCACTGATCTTGAGGCAGTCTTGGAGAGCAATACGTTTGCACAGATTCCCACGAGCCGCAGAGGATCATGTGAATCTGTGTCGATTTTGCCGGTCAAATTTGGTGGGGTGACTGAGTTGACACCCTCACGTTGAGGTACTGGCTCAGCCGATTTTTATCAGCAATGGGGCACAGATTTACATGAGCCCCTGCGACTGCAGGGGCTCATGTGAATCTATGTCCCTTGTAGGAGAAATTAAATTCGTATACGCACCCGGAACAGAACCTAACTTTGACGTACAGTACAGCCCGAGCCGATAATATTGTTATCAGCAGGGTGCTCATATCCCTTTGAAACACTGCAGCTGCTTGTGTGGATGTATGTCTTTCGCAGACGCCTTTTGTTTTTCCAACTGTACACGACCTCTCAATCGTACTTCACGGCCCTCAAACGTTTCTTCAAATGAGAGCAGCTAAGAAAATTACTCGCTCTGTAAAAAAAGAAAAAAAAGAAAAGAAAAGGTAAAATCAATATATTGGAGAACTGAAAGATCTTTATAATTTAACCGAACAGTAGGCGTGCTGTGCGCTGTTGACTCGGTGGCGAATGGACGATATAATTTTGGTGTTGTTTGCGCCCGAAAACGTGTTTTGTTGTTATTGTTTTGTTGATGGTTGGCTGGCTGGCTGGCTGCCTGGCTGGTTGGTTGGTTGGTTGGTTGGGTGTTTTTTTTTCTTTCTTTTTTTTCAAGATGGAACCTGAGTTTGCTTTCTGTTTGACTGATACCTCACCTCCAGTACAAGGCGTCAAGCTAACCTGGCACTACCCTTGAACTGTCGTGACCGAGGTATTTCCTGAACTTGCACATGGTCTCCCAAATTTGTGAATTTCCAACTTAGGGTTCAGCGTAGTAATGATCGATCGATGCGCAGATAAAGTATCAAGGTTTATATGTATCACACCTACTCGGTACGGGCCCATCGGCTATTTGCAAGTAATCCCTACCCAAGCAGCAAAATATCGTCGGACCCACGACGGCCGCAGTGAACCCGAGGACCTTTGCTTACTGGGTGCATGCACTCCGTCATAGAAAATACCATTCATCTGCAAGAGGCGTAGATCCTCATGAACCCCCGCTACTGTGGAGGCCCATATGCCGATGTATATGGGAATGTGGCGGCAAAACGGTCCATTTTTGTTCACGAAAAGCAAGATTTGCAACTCTATTGTATTGCGCAAAAATGGACAAAACGTCTTCTCCATCCTCGCTTGCGTGTCAGTCTAATACACTGACGAGCAAAAGAAACGCGACATTTTTTGAATCATCGGAAACACTTTAGCGTTTCCTGATGATTCCAAAAATGTCGGGTTTTTTTTTTTTTTTGTTGTTGCTCGTCAGTGTATTTTACACAGAAAGAATCTGTCATGCATTCAGTTTTTCCCCCCTATTGAACTGTTCGTGGTTTCTTTATTGTCGACTCTGCATATTATATCTCTCTGCTGTGCAGTCTCCTTCAGCGAGCATGATTCGTGTGGCCTTTCTGCACTTTACTGGTGTAATTTGTATCTGTATCTGTATCTGTCTTCATGAAGCGGGGGGGGGGGGGGGGGGGGGGGGGGGAGCTCGACGGGTGTTGAGTATAACGGTGACGTGACTGATTGCATACACTACTGAGACTACGGACCTAATCACCAGTTATGTGCTGACTAGGATATTATAGATGGCGGTGGTGGTGGTGGTGGTGGTGGTGGTGGTGGTGATAGACGTGTTTGTTGTTGTGGGTGGTGGTGGTCTTAACCCGTTAGCTGCCAGTGATCACGAATTTCGCGTCTAGTGAAATCACGGCACGCTGATCGACATTTGCGTGAAGAACACAATGTAATTGGGACCACACAAGAACAAAGACCATACGATTAACAAGAGACATAATTATATATCTTCATGAGCATGCGAGGCTAGGAGACATAAACCCTCATGAGCCTCCGCGAATAAGGGCCTCATGGGGATTTATGTCTCTTGCTGATGGTGAGTTTCGCCTTACCCCGGCAGCTAACGAGCTGATAGTGGACAGTATAGTATTGGTGGTGTTGACCGGCTAAGGCTGGTAATGGTTGTTGTTGTGGTGGTACTGATGGTGGTGGCGTTCGTGGTGGTGATGGTGGGGTGGTGGTAGTGGCGGTGGCGATGGTGGTGGTCTGGTGAGGTTAGCTATATTGTGTGTTCGCAAAGTATTTCTGTGGTGGCGTCAGTTGGTAAGTCTACGTTTCGTACCACTCAGATTAGTAGTCACGCAAACAGGGCAGGGACGACTGAGCGCCACCGGGATGTAATTTTTAAAAAGCTAGCAGTGAACATGAACTTATTAATCGCGTAAGGGCTCTATCAGCAAATTGGATAGTAACTTAACTCCTTCGATGCCGATACTGAAAACATGAACACAATCCACATGTAAAAGACATAGATCCTCATGATCCTCGGCACGCACGTACGCACGCACACACACACCACACACAACACATACACGATGTGAGTGTCTGTTGCGAATTAGTGTTTTTTTCAGCCCCCTCCCCCCCCCCCACGCCCCCCTCCTCGCTCTCTGTCGCACTCTTTCACACACACACACACACGCACACACACACACACACACACACACACACACACACAAACACAAACACACACACACAAGAGCACAAACACACACGCACGAACGCACAAAAGGACACACACACACACACACACTCACACACATACACGCACCACACACACACGCACTACACACACACGCACTACACACACACGCACTACACACACATACACACCATCAAACACACACACACATACACACTACACACATACGCACACACACACACGCACATACACACACACACGCGCACATACACACACACGCACACACACACACACACACGCACACACGCGCACATACACACACACACACACACGCACACGCACACACACACACACACGCACTACACACACATACACACCATCACACACACACATACACACTACACACACGCGCACACACACACACGCACATACACACCCACACACACATACACGCACATACACACATACACGCACATACACACCCACACACACATACACGCACATACACACATCACACACACACACACACACACACACACTATGTGGCGAGTGTCGGTAGCCGAGGGTGGTAGCGAAGTAGCGATAAATATAATAATGTGCGTCCTGGATTTTATAGTAACTGATTACAGCCATATGACGTTCAAAGTCACCGAGTAGTAGACTGACGTAATTAAAACCAGGTGTACATTTTCACTGTGTTTATTAGACCAGATGATAAATCTGCAGTCAACAAACATCCACTCACGTTCAGTAAAATCTTTCCTTTAAAAAAAAAAAAGTGGTATTAACCCCTTAACTGCGGGGGGCAAGATTATCCATACGCTACCCATCTGCAAGAGACATAAATCCTCATGAGCCCTCGCGACTGCGGGGGCTCATGAGGATTTATGTCTCTTGTTAGTCTTATTGTCTTTTTTTTTTCTTTTTTTTTTCTTTTTGTGTGTGTGTGTGTGTGTGGGGGGGGGGTGGTGGTTGGAGGGGGGGGGAGGGAAGGGAGGTTCCAATTTACATCTGTGTTGTTCACGCGAGTTTCGGTCAGTGTACAATCATCGTTTCAGACGCGAAATTTGTGATCACTGGCAGCTAAAGGTGTTCTCTGAAGAGAAGTCTTAAAAGGCAAAAGGTGTCACCAGTCATTAAAGACCATCATGTTAGGTGGCTACAGCCACCTAAATGATGGTCTTAAATATTAGGTGGCCTCTCATAAGAGTGGTCGCTGAAAACAGGTTCTGCTCTACATCATATTGCAAACTATGTATGGATATCAAATTCTGAGTCATTTGTTGTTTCAAATGCTTACAGATCGATTTAATAGCGTTCGTGTGCGTACACAGGCTAACTCCTTCTATCTGCAACCGAAATTAGGCATAGGTCCTCGTGAACCCTGGACACATGCAGGGACGGCTCATTTGGATCCCTTCCTCTTGCTGTCCTTACGTATGTGTCCGTTTCTCAGATGGAGGAAGTCATGGAATACGAGCTGAGTCTATTCGGCAGTAATACGATTCCGATTACGTGTAAATACAGCTGGAATCCAACGTGACCGTCACTAACAAAGCTCATGCAGGTATTGCAATTTAACATTGGAGGAATGTAGGGGGAGAGAAGAAGGAAGGGGACAGGTGGGATAGTGGAGGAGATGGAGGAAGAAAAACAGCTTTATTTTATACAACCCATGCAACATGCATGAGACATCAAGTTTCAGAATAGCTCCTAACACGTACAAGAGGCATAGATTCTCATGAGCCCCTGCATTCGCAGGGGCTCATGAGAATCCATGCCTCTTGCTTAAAACGGAAATGGAGACAAATTTACATCCTTCACACCTTGAATCGAGTTCATCCGGCCTGTCATCCGTGACTGGGCATGAGACCAACTCCGCAGTATTATCTGACCTTGCACAAGTGCGACGGGGGCCCAGTGAGCAAAGGTCCTCTGTCGGCCATAGTGTCATTTGTTTACTGGGAGCGGAGGGAGCGGAGGCTCACTGAAATATTTACATGTAGCAATTTTGATTACACAGTTTCAGGTAGCCTACGTGACACGATTTGCTTCACCCAAGTACTGACATCACACATGTCTGCTGGTCTCTGACTTCGGACCTTTTGAGATCTGCAAACACATACCGGGAGAGTTGCTCATCTGTGGTTCTGGACCTCAGTGGGTATTATGCCGGTGTAAGGTCCAAAAATCGAAGATCACCCATAACAATGGCGTCTGAGTGGCCTTCACCCAGCTGTTCTGTCGTTTATTTGTCAGGGAGACGTGATATTCCTGCTTAACCACTTGGCTGCCGAGGAATGGTGAACGCAATCCTGCGACAAGAGACATAGATCCTCATGAGCCCTCTTAGTTGCGGGGGCTCATGAGAATCTACGCCTCTTGCTGACACTGACCTTGTCGGAGGGCTGGAGGGCTGAACAAAAGTTTCAGAAAACAGCCTGCGTCCACATGGCGGTGAAGGGGTTAATTTTTCTTAAACCGAAACTGCAGTTGGTAAGAAACTGACATTCCATGGCAATGTGACATGGTTCATTACCTAACTCATTCTACCCCAGACACAGCACAGCAAGATAAGGATCGACCATAGCCTCTATACTCTTTGCCTACACACACACCCTCCCACCCCCATCCCCACCCCACCCCCCTCCCACCCCCATCCCCACCCCCTCACACCCCCATCCCCACCCCCTCACACCCCCATCCCCAACCCCATCCCCACCCCCACCCACCCCCTTGCCTCCGACAATAACTTAGTCATTCAAAGAGCCTCATCAATAGCTGCGAAAGTGTCGGATAGCGCTGCCGTCGGCAACGCTACACGACACTTCCGCAGCTATTGACGCGACCGGGAGCGCATTGAATTCATGAGAAAAACCACTTGGCTTGACAATTTACCTGGTAACGCTCGTTGGCTGCGTTAGAAATAGGGCCTACATGCTTGCACGAGACATTGATTCTCATGAGCGCCTCATGTCGCAGGTGCTCATGAGAATCTATGTCTCCTGTTGGCAGGCACCAACTTCTATTTATATCCTTCGAAGAAGTCAGCCAGGTTTTGTGTACCGGACTTATTGGGAAGTGTCGTCAGCCTGGGTTACGCCAAAGGTTTTTTTTGTCCAGTGTCAGTAGACAGGCTGATGAACAGCTTCAACTTGAAGGCAATAAGCAAGACTGACAAGTTCATGTTCATTTTAACCCTTTTCATCCTGATACACTACTACTTGAAATTTATTTGACTATGATAGTTCCAGGGTTGTGCCAGAATAGCTTGGCGCCTAAGGCGCCAAGCTATTCACTGTCTGGCCGCACAACCCTGGAACGCCGAAATGGTTGATCTATCTCCTAATCTTGTAATGTGGCCGTCAAAGGACAGTAAGCACATTTTTTAAAAAAAAAATCAGCTTCAGGGTTTAAGGTGGTGATCTGGCCAAGGAAAATATTTGGATATTTGGAAGTAAGGTCAGTTTAAAGGTTCAAGGACCGGCTTCAATGGTTCCTGCCAGTGTCAATGACACAAAGGCTGCTCCACTTGGAGAAGCACCGGGCCAGGCCAGCGATGCACAAACAAAGTTTTTGTGAAGCGATAAAAACTCTTTTCCACAACACAATGAAACCAACGGCAGTACGGCGAAATATCTGCCAGCTTTTCAATATGAAACTGTCCTACTTACAACGGAGGAGAAGAGGAGAAAAGACGTCTACGACACTCAAACTGTATAAGATACGTTATCTCTTTTGTCTAGTATTATTGTAAGACTAACTAAGAACATTTTTTTTTGTGTAAAAATATAATGTATTGCAAAACTATTAAACCGGTAAGTCTATACTACCCTGATCTGGTCGCTTTAACCCAATGAACTACACATAGATAGATAGCCCATGATCGTTCAAGAGTGGTGCCAGGACAGCTGGGATCATGCGAGCTTCGCACCGTAATGGGTTAAACCTTTCCTTGGTAGACCTTTACTTATTTACTGACGCGTGAGTATGTGTATCACGGGACATACATAATGTATGTACATAATATACACAGGATGCCAAGTAAGGCCTCCATATCTTTAAGTATTTCATGATGCGTGACAACACAACAGCTCAAAGCAATATATATAATAGCGAGCGCACACACACACACACACACACACACACACACACACACACACACACACACACACACACACACACACACTCTCTCTCTCTCTCTCTCTCTCTCTCTCACACACACACACACACACACACACACACATACACTCTCACACACGCGAGCGCACACACACACACACACACACACACACACACACACACACACACACAAAAGCGCGCGCACACACACACACGCACGCACGCACGCACACAAACGCGCGCTTACACATTAACATGCACGCACGCACGCACACACACACACATAAACACACACACATATATATATATATATATATATATATATATATATATATATATATATATATATATATATTATATATATATATATATATATATATATATATATATATATATATATATATATATATATATATATATATATATATATATATATATATATTGCCAGATGAGACTGCGTGACCGGCGGTAAATTAAATGCAATCAGTTCAGCCTTCAGCAAATCCGCCGTCTGAAAGAGACACAGATTCTCATGAGCCCGTGAAAACACAAGGTTTCGTGAGAATCTATGTCAGTCTTTTGCTGGTGTTAGCCATCCACCATTCGTATCTTCAGCTCATAGGGGGCACCAGGTTGATTTAAGTGTACGGCTGTGTGGTACATTGTGCAGGGAAGTCTTTTCAACGCACCTTGAATAAGGCCTTTCAAGGTAAAGAATCCACTAAGAGGCATGCAGTGTGCATGAGGCAGAGTTAGTAACACTTTCAGTCCTCTAGTTATTTGGGTTAACTCATTCTACCCCAGACACACCACAGCAAGATAAGGATCGACCATGATAGTTCAAGGGTGATGCCAGAATAGCTTGGCGCCCATGGGCGCCAAGCTATTCTAGCATCACCCTTGAACTATCATGGTCGATCTGTGTCCTGCTCTAGAGTGCAATCTTCGGTGGACAACGGCAAAATTTGCGGATTTCGGTCTTGGGGTAGAATGAGTTAACGTATAAACGCTTTCTACCGCCGTGAACACACAGGCATTGTTGTATCTTCAACCCCCCCCCCCTTCCCCACACACACACACACCCAACCCCCCCCCCCCAACCCCACCCCCACCCCCAAAGCTGAATACTTCAGACCGTGCTGAAGTTCTTTCTTTGGCTTTGTTCGTCTGTTTCCTAAAGACTACATCTCAACTGTAGGTCACACATGTATCTTTGCACCTACTGTTGTCCATGTATCTTTGCACCTACTGTTGTCCATGTATCTTTGCACCTACTGTTGTCTATGTATCTTTGCACCTACTGTTGTCCATATATCTTTGCACCTACTGTTGTCCATATATCTTTGCACCTACTGTTGTCCATGTATCTTTGCACCTACTGTTGTCCATGTATCTTTGCACCTACTGTTATCCATGTATCTTTGCACCTACTGTTGTCCATGTATCTTTGCACCTACTGTTATCCATGTATCTTTGCACCTACTGTTGTCCATGTATCTTTGCACCTACTGTTATCCATGTATCTTTGCACCTACTGTTGTCCATGTATCTTTGCGCCTACTGTTGTTCATGTATCTTTGCACCTACTGTTGTCCATGTATCTTTGCACCTACTGTTGTCCATGTATCTTTGCACCTACTGTTGTCCATGTATCTTTGCACCTACTGTTGTCCACATTCCTTCTGCATCTGAAGATAAGTAGCAAATAATGTCTCTGTTTGTTTGTCTATTTTGACAAAGGGTATTTACCCGAAATATTAATAAATTGTGTTGTACCGTTTTTTCTAAGCGTGTTTCTTTCTCCGTTGGGTACTTCTTTACTGTTGTCCATGTATCTTTGCGCCTACTGTTGTCCATGTATCTTTGCACCTACTGTTGTCCATGTATCTTTGCACCTACTGTTGTCCATGTATCTTTGCACCTACTGTTGTCCATGTATCTTTGCACCTACTGTTGTCCAAATTGACACACCTTAATCCCTTCACTGCTGGAACACGACAGACACTACCCACAGGTAAGTGGCATATATCCTCATGGGCCCCATGAGGATCTGTGCCTCTTGCTGAAACCACTTTGTGAATCAACGTTTTTGGGCCAGCGACGTGTAAGGCTCTTTGGCGGTGAATTTATCCCCTTCACTGCCGGCAATCCAACGCGGGGGCTCATGAGGATCTATGCTGTTTTGCGGAGACCACTTTGTGTCCGTGTTGTTTGGACAGCTGTGGCTTTTGGTCGTTCAGTGAACACAGATTTCAGAGACAAAATGGGCGTGCTTTGTAGAGAAGGGGTTAACAAAGATTTCAGAAACACAATCTGCGTCAACTGGCAATTAAGGCCGGGTTAATCTAATGAGGTAGCTTAATTTCGATATGACTTAAATTGAAGGAAAAATAAAACACTGCCCCGGCTGACTTGTCAAACTCCTGATCATGTATCCCTACTTTGGGTTGCGTTGCACCTTTACTGCACTGAGAGAGTAAGCAATTAGGGGCTTATCTCGAAAGCACTCGGTGTGGACTCGGTGTGTTAGGCAACCCACCCTGTGAATATACAATAGGAGAAAAACAATGTGACCTGCTCTCACACAAATAACATGTGCGCTGGTCTGTGACTCTGGGCTTTGCGTCTTAGAGCCACACGGTACAAATGCATGAGTAAGCTTAGTCTTGCGCAAGCCACTAAGCGAGGTGCTCCGCGGAAGGTTAGTCCTGCGCCAGCCACTAAGCGAGGTGCAGGACCAACCTCACTCTTGCAACTTGCCCTACGTGGTCTGTGATTTAAGACTTTCAACAGCTTATAACTGTAAGGTCCGAAATCACGGGCCAGCGCACACCGGGGCCAAGCCGTAAGGTACACAGTCTCAAACAGCCGACAAATATTTTACGAGATAAATTGAATACCAGGACATTGTATGGTTTCATTCAATGTGGACTTGCATTACAGCTTCCCGGTTTTTTTTTGTGTGTGTGTGTGTGTGTTTTTGGTTTTTTTTTTTTTTTTTGGGGGGGGTCCAAAATATGTGTGCTGATGTGTGACTTTGGACCTTGCGGCCTGAGGCCTTAACGTGCAAAATCTCACATCAGCACACAATAAAAACTTTTTATGGCCTGAAAATAAATTTGGTTAACAAGAAAGGAGGACATATGCAAAAGTAAAAGAAGAATGAAAAAGCAGTCACGAAATGCAAGGAAATCAACATGAAAGTTGAATCAGTAATAGAAAAGTTCGTATAAATAACAAACAAACAACCAAAAAAAATGATTATTTTGTTGTGCACAAAGCATTTTATTTCTTAGGCTTTGTTCCGGCGTATTAACCTAAAACTTTCTGGCGTTTTTGTCTGAAACTTTTCCTGCCTAGAGCCAAATGTTTTAACATTTACAATCTTTTACTAAGCACTGCGCATAGTATACAATATCGAGGAATACTCGTATGTAAGTCTTCGGTGACACTTCACGGGCCTTAATGACTGATTACGCTTTTTTATGGGCAGTGGGCAGATGTTCACATCTGCACGGGACATACGGACGACCCCGCCCTCCACGAGTCGCCTGCTGCCTTGCAGGCCTGGCCGCTTGGCTGCGGAAAGGCTAAGGGAGGAAACCTTTGACATCAAAGCCCCCGTGTCTCCGGGGAAGGCTTTTGAGCCAGAGACTAGGACAAGGACAGTCTGATATAAAACCTACGACCCGAGGACCTCGATGCCATCGTCCCAGCTTGCTAGGCCATGGCAGATGAACCAAGGGTTTAAAGGGTGGGGCCAGTACTGCGCACACTGCACTCCACCAAAAAGCTCCACCGCGCAGGCTTTAGGAAACGTCCACGGACCATGACACTGACCATTCCAAGTCCTGTAGCGACGGGCGAGGGGCGAAACGGCAGGTGAAAGATGTCACTGGAAGCCGCAGTCTCAAACCTGCATGCAGGCGGTTCAGGATATTGGTCGCCTGATGTTGACCTGGGGATGATAACGTCACTCGGCACACCCTGAACGACCAAGCAGCCTTCTCTAGGGACAGCACTGCTTGCTCCACACGGAGAGGGGCCTAGAAAAGGTGGCCTAACCAAAGCTCGTCCCCTCGCAACCCCAGTTGGCTAGCCGCGGTCAACGGGCATCTTCTCCTGCGGTCAATAAACAAGAAAAAATAACGGATCCACTCTCATGACGACAACGACCGGACTCAACGTAGCATGCTGGAACATCCGAACCATGCTCGACACAGCAGACAGCGGACGCCCTGAACGTCGCTCCGCCCTCATTGCCCATGAATTGCGGAGGTTAAACATCGACATCGCCGCGCTCAGCGAAGTACGCCTTCCGGACGAAGGCAGCCTCCAAGAACTTGGTGCTGGGTACACCCTCTACTGCTCAGGCAGGCCTGCATCAGAAAGACGGCTCTCAGGCGTGGGTTTCATGGTCAAGACATCCATTGCGACTAAGCTGGAAAACCTACCAACGGGCCACTCAGACCGCATCATGTCCATGCGCCTCCCACTGAGACACCAGCAACACGTCACCCTTCTCAGTGTGTACTCCCCAACCCTCCTGGCAGAGCTTGCTGAAAAGGACAAGTTTTACACTGACCTGCGCAGCCTCCTACAGAGTACCCCTGCAGACGACAAAGTCATCATCCTTGGCGACTTCAACGCCAGAGTGGGCCAGGACTCTGAAGCCTGGAAAGGAGTCCTCGGCAAGCATGGCGTGAGGAACTGCAATGACAATGGCCGCCTACTGTTGGAGTTCTGTGCGGAGCAGCAACTGGTCATCACCAACACTACTTTTCAGCAAAAGGACAGTCGAAAGACCACCTGGATGCATCCTCGCTCCAAACACTGGCACCTTATCGACTATGTCCTAGTGCGTCAGAGGGACCGCAGTGACGTCCTCCTCACCAGAGTGATGCCCAGCGCAGAGTGCCACACTGACCACCGCCTTGTCCGCTGCAAACTCAGGCTCCACTTCAAGCCAAAACCCAAGAAATGGGGGCCCCCCAAGAAAAAGCTTGATGTTGCCAGCCTTCAGCGTGACGATGTGAAAGCTGCCTTTCAGACAGATTTACAGCGCAGGCTCAAAGACACAGCGGACCCAGTAGACTCTTCCCCTGAAACACTTTGGGAACAACTGAAAACTGCTATTGCAAAATCCTCTGCAGAAGTCTTGGGTTTCGCCAGAAAGAAGAACAAGACTGGTTTGACGAAAACGATGTAGAGATCCAGGAACACCTAGCAAAAAAAAAGAGCCGCCCATCAGGCCCACCTAGCCCAGCCTTCCTGCCCTGTGAGGAAGTCTGCCTTCCGCCTCGTCTGCAGCAGTCTCCAGCGCAAGCTCAGAGATCTCCAGAATGAGTGGTGGACCAGACTTGCACAGAGGACCCAGCTTTGTGCTGACAATGGTGACTACAGAGGCTTCTACGAAGCACTGAAAGCAGTGTATGGCCCCAGGCACCTGGTACAAAGTCCCCTGCGAAGCGCGAATGGCCAGGCACTCCTGGCAGATAATACCTCCATCTTGAACCGCTGGTCGGAATACTTTCAGAGCCTCTTCAGCGCTGAGCGCACTGTTCAAGAAGCAGTCGTCCTACAAATCCCACACCTCCCAGTAAAGGTTGAATTGGACGAACCGCCCACCGCTGAAGAGACCCTCACAGCCATCCACCAGCTCAAGAGTGGCAAAGCAGCAGGCATTGATGGAATACCGCCAGAGATCTGGAAACATGGAGGCCCAGCACTGCACAACAAGCTCCACGACCTCTTTCTCTGCTGCTGGGAGGAAGGAACACTACCAAAAGATCTCCGTGATGCAGTCGTTATCACCCTGTACAAGAACAAAGGCGAGAAGTCTGACTGTTCCAACTATCGGGGAATTACCCTGCTGTCCATTGCTGGGAAAATCCTTGCAAGGCTGCTCCTGAATCGGCTGGTACCTGCCATCGCTGAAGACCAACTCCCAGAGAGCCAGTGTGGCTTCAGAGCAAACAGGAGCACCACCGATATGGTCTTTGTGCTGAGACAGCTACAGGAGAAGTGCCGCGAGCAGAACAAAGGGCTGTACGTAACATTTGTCGACCTAACAAAAGCGTTCGACACTGTGAGCAGGCAAGGCATGTGGCAGATCCTGGAGCGACTTGGCTGTCCCCCAAAGTTCCTCAACATGATTGTCCAGCTACACGAGGACCAGCAAGGCCAGGTCAGACTCAACAATGACCTCTCAGAACCATTCCCTATTCTCAACGGCGTAAATCAGGGCTGCGTGCTGGCACCGACCCTCTTCACCATCTTTTTTAGCATGATGTTGAAGCAGGCCACAGTGGACCTCGATGATGACGATGCAGTGTACATCAGGTATCGTCTCGATGGCAGCCTGTTCAACCTCAGACGACTGCAGGCCCACACGAAAACCCTAGACCAACTGATTCGTGAGCTGCTTTTTGCTGATGATGCTGCCCTCGTTGCACACACAGAGAGAGCCCTGCAGCGCATCACGTCTTGCTTCGCAGATGCTGCCCAGCTCTTTGGACTCGAGGTCAGTCTGAAAAAGACAGAGGTCCTCCATCAGCCGGCACCCAAGACAGTGTATCGCCCTCCTCACATCACCATTGGCGAGTCTGAACTAAAGTCAGTGCACCAGTTTACTTACCTTGGCTGCATTATCACGTCGGACGCCAAGCTGGACAAGGAGCTTGACAGCAGGCTGGCAAAAGCGAACAGCGCTTTCGGGCGACTTTTCAAACGGGTGTGGCACAATCAACAGCTGAAAACAGGCACCAAGATCAGCGTGTACAGAGCTGTGGTCCTCACCACCCTGCTGTATGGTTCCGAGTCCTGGGCCCTCTACCGCAGCCAACTACGACTCCTCGAACGCTTCCACCAGCGCTGCCTGCGTACCATCCTGGGCATTCACTGGAGTGACTATGTCACCAACGTCGAGGTCCTTGAACAGGCTGAAACTGTGAACATCGAGGCTTTGCTGCTGCGGACACAGCTCCGCTGGGCGGGGCATGTCTCCAGGATGGAGGATCATCGCCTACCAAAGATCACCCTGTTCGGCGAGCTTGCTACTGGACACCGTGACAGAGGGGCACCAAAGAAGAGATACAAAGACTGTCTCAAGAAGTCACTTAGTGCCTGCCAAATCGACCACCACCAGTGGTCTTCGCTTGCTGCGGACCGTGACACCTGGCGCTCCACCATTTACAAGGCAGCTGTCTCCTTTGAGGACTCTCACAGAGCTAGCCTTAAGGACAAGCGGCTCAGGAGAAAAAAAACAGAGATGCCGCAGCTCAGAACCCTGGCCATACCTTCCCCTGCAGCCACTGCGGTCGAACCTGCCTGTCTCGGATTGGCCTCCGCAGCCACGAACAAGCCTGCAGACGTCGTGGGCAACTCCTATAAAATCTTCGTTCGCGAAGTCAAGCCAAGAGACGCTTTTTTATTTTACGCTTTGAAACACGTTCGCTGCCAGTAGTCGCAATTTGTGTTTCTGCGACATTTGCTCAGTAATTCAGCGACAAGAAGTTTCAGCTGTCCATAATGGCTACAAAGCGGTGTCAGCAAGAGGCATAGATCCTCATGAGCCTCCGCAACTGCGGGGGCTCATGAGGATCTATGTCTCTTGCAGCTGATTGTGTTGAGTATATCTCAGCAGGGAAGGGCCGGTTAAACAACACAAGTTGAGAGGCTGCTGACGTGCTGCATTCGGTTGTATCGCTTTAATTAAGCCTGACTTCTCCTGCCTCATATCTCTGACTTACTCCATCTGTATATTCCATCTCGCACCCTCCGCTCTTCCTCTGACACACGCAAATTTCGCCTTCCCTGAAGTTCAAACGTGGCGGTGGTTTCTTCTCCCATCTTGGCCCCGCCACTTGGAACAGCCTCCCCGCCCCTGTCCGTAACTCTCAAACGATCTCCTCATCACTTCTCAAAACCCACCTCTACAACGTTTTTTACTAGTTCATTTCATTAGCCATGCACAATTCAACACCACTGTCAGTCAGGTGTGTGTGTGTGTGTGTGTGTGTGCGTACACCAAATGACTGAACTGGGTTACTTTCTTTACCATCCTTATGCAATCTGGGTCGGTGTAAAATTTTGGGTGGCCAGATCAGAAACCCATTTTTTCTGAGGGTTGTTTCTGTATTATCTTTCATTCAAAATTCAGAAAAAAATATCAAAATACGATGTGCCCATTTTAACAGATTTACTTCATCGTTGTGTTTCAGGGATGCCCTGGGCCTGTGTGTGGACACGGAAGCGGCCGGAGTGTTTTCAGATCAATTTGATTGGTCCAACACCGATGAACGGAGTTCCTTCCCTTGCTTAAACGTCTTTCGTCTCCAACGGACGCACCGGTCATTCTCTCGCATTTGCAGAGGTATTTTATGCAATATTTCTTAGTTAAGAGCACGCCCAAATGTACTTGTTCAGTGCAGTTATTTAACTGAGAGATGCCTCCAATCCCCGTACCCGTTTGGCCCAGAAAAATAAGGCGTCTGCTTTCAAACGTGTCTTCGGCCGCACCGGCCGGGCCTGACCGTTGAGTCTTGTAGTAAATGATAATAGAACCCCACGATTTTAACAAAAGCTTTCTTCTTCAATGAAAGGAATTCGTTCAATAACCCCATTACAAGGTCAATCTGCCACGCGATTTTGTTTCTTCTTTCTTTTTTTTTTTTCTGACGTGTTAACTTGCCACATGCATGCACAGTAACTATCAGTTGACTTTTTTTTTTTTTAAAAACAAAAATGGCGCCAGATTTCAATCCTCGTTCGCAAAACTGCCTCGCGATTCGAAGAACGAACGTCCACAAACAGGTCTCGTTTAGGAATGTGCAACTGAAGTATCGCTTTTTACTGTATTGCCAGTTTTTAGTTCTCAGGGTCACCCTGGTCAGCCCCACAGGGTGGGGTTTTCTCTCAATTCTGGGGCATGCATGTGTTTCTGTCTACCCTTTGTCCATTCACCTGTATAAATTTGCCTTTTTAAAACTCTCCCTACTGTCTGCACTGCCTGTAGCTCTTGATATTGGATGTGTGTTGCTAAATGGTCTTAGCTTTATGTCTTGGCCCCATGTGTTAGGTTTATTTAACTCATTCTACCCCAGACACACCACGGCAGGATAAGGATCCACCATGATAGTTCAAGGGTGATGCCAGAATAGCTTGGCGCCTACGGGCGCCAAGCTATTCTGGCATCTCCCTTGAACTATCATGGTCGATCTGTGCCCTGCACTGCAATGCAGTCTTGAGAGGACAGGGGCAAAATTTAAGGATTTTGGTGTTGGGGTAGAATGAGTTAACGTATTTGACCGGCAGGCGACATACATGGCAATGTTCTGTTTAGGTGGGTTTTTTTTCACAAGCAGTGCAGGCACGTCCTGAGAAAGCCTAGTGGCTGTCGGGACGTTAAGCAATGTACAATCAATCTGATTCAAAATGTCAGTTGGTTTACATGGTTGTATTGGACATGTTCTCAGCAACACCATTTTGGTCACACCGGCTCAGGACTTTCTGGCACACACCCAGCGCCGGATGGCAGCAGGATGTCCAAACCCATCAGGATCTATGCTGCAGAATCATGGCCCCCCAGCCTCTGCCACAGAGGGTGCGTCTGGTAGGAGGGTGCATGGACGGCAGCGGAATGCCCCCAATTACAAACTGGTAAGTAAAGTGATTCTATGATCATCTTCATTTTATTGGCTGGCGTGCGTGCGAAGCAAAAGTGAGTTTATGTTCTGGGCCACTGGTCGTCCGTCCGTCGTCCATGGTAAACTTTAACTCATTCTACCCCAACACCAAAATCCTTAAATTTTGCCCCTGTCCTCTCAAGACCGCATTGCAGCGCAGGACACAGATCGACCATGATAGTTCAAGGGTGGTGCCAGAATAGCTTGGCGCCCGTAGGCGCCAAGCTGTTCTGGCATCACCTTTGAACTATCATGGTCGATCCTTATCCCAGGGTGGGATTCTTCCGCGTTTCCGCGGATTTCCGTGGAAATTCTTTCACAATTCCGCTGAAGCATATTTATTTTCCGCGTCTAATAACAACAAAAAAGACGAGAAAAAAAAAAAAAATCTTCTTAAATGGCAAAAAAATCTCAAATGGGTTGGATTTGTATGCAGTTTGGTTCACTATCGCCCGACACTTCCGGTAGCTTTAGGTCGCAGTGGAAAATGGCGGTGAAAAAGGATATTGTCCAAGACAGAGTGCCGTTTAGTGTGCATCTGAACATAAACTGGTACGCACATTCCATTTTTATACTGCAGATCAGGAGTGTCATAACAAAGTCCATTTTCGGGTGTGTTTGGTCTCGCTCCCCGTGTCGGTTTTTGGATACTTTGGCGAACGGTGGACACGCGTGCCTATCCCCCCCCCCTCCCCCTGTCGTTTGATTTTTCGGCCGCTGAAAATGAAGGACATGAAACCACCCCCCCACCCCCCCCCCCCCCACCCACCCACCCACCCACCCCCCACCAATGTCGTTTGATTTTCCGCGTTTTCTTTCTTACTAGAATCCCACCCCTGTTATCCTGCTGTGGTGTGTCTGGGGGTAGAATGAGTTAACGGTGGCATTTTCTCGGAGACTATTCAAGCCACATTCTTCAAGCTTGGCCCAAGGATACTTTGTGGCAAGACCTTTTTAAACATGCCAATTTGAGTGACCTCTCTCAAAGGGTCACGCAGGGTTGACAAATGTGTGAAAACTGCTTGCATTTTCAGAAAACGTGGATTTTGACTGCTGCAGAAGCCAGCCCTCGTCACCGAGGTCACACATATGTAAATCGGTCATACACGGGATTACTCTTTTTATTCTTGTGCAAGGCCCCTTTAAACCAAAATTGGGCTGTTTCTGTTTCTAAGGCAGCTTTGGTTTTAATCTTTCTTTCTTTCTTTCTCCAGTTGGCAAATGGCGCCTGGGATGGACCCGAGACTGAGAGCAGTGCCAGCGCATCGCAATACGAGGGCAGTGATGACGAGGAGTTTGTTCCTGGCTCGAGCTCACCGGATTCAGAGGGTGTGTCAGCATCAATTGCTGGGATCTCGGACATAGACAGTATTGTATCGACTATGTTAGATTTCATCAAAGTGGCAGGTTTGGGGTGGCCAGGTGTTGGTGACGCTAGTACCAGCAAGGTGCAGTGTGCGTTAGGGGGTGGCAATGAGAATGTGGATAGGCAGGAGGAACATGATGCTGGAAAGAGTGGGGAAAGAGCACTTACAGAAGAAACGGGTGTGCACGTGTCGCAGAGAGGGAAAGGAAAGTACAAATGGGACAAGAAACATGCATGCAAATTGTGTGGCAAGCTTGTCTTGAAAATGAGCACGCACTTACAAGATGTCCATGCAGATGAGGCTGACGTTGCTAAAATTTTGTCGATGAAAAAAGGGACCAAGCAGAGACGTCGAGCATGGATCAGACTACAAGATGAGGGTGATTACATGCATAACGTTGCTGTTCTTGAAAACAAATCCGGATGTTTGATTCCTAAGTATCGCACCAAAACTAGTAAGGCAGACGACCTTCTCGCCTGTAGCCATTGCAAAGGGCTCTATCAAAAAAAGCTGATCTCTGTACACTCAAAACGTTGCTGTCAGAAGCCAGGAGGGTTTCAGATCACTCGGCGAGGGGACGCCGCTCGCCGTGGTCGGCTCATGCTTCCAATACCCTTAGACGTTGAATTTTCCTTCTACCACAAGGTCTTGGCTACCCAGAGAGATGATGAGATAAGCCGTCTCATCAGAACTGACCCCTTGCTTCTTGAGTATGGAAAGAGATTATTTGACCGCAGGGACATTGAAGAACACACGGCTGGACAAATCAGCTCCAGGATGCGGGAGTTAGGGAGACTGTTGAAGATTATCAGAGTGAGGTCAGAAATGAAAATCGCAAGTTTAAATGCTGTGATCAATTCAGCTAGCTTTGATCATGTTGTCCTGGCTGTAAAAGAGCTAGCAGATTTTGATGAGGACACACATCAGTTCAAAAAAGGCAATCTCGCAATGCGCATAGGCCATGCTTTGAAAAAGTGTTCACAGATCAAACAGTCACAGGCATCCAAACAGCTTGGACAGGGTTCAGACGACAGGTGGCGACAGGAGCTCTCTGAGGCGCAGCGGTTTGACTCCGTCTTCGACGGGGACTGGTATGATTGTGTGTCCGCTACAGCAGCCCAGTCGGTCGGGAAAATGACCATGAACAAACCCAAGCTGATCCCATCATGTGAAGATGTGAGGAAGGTCCAACAGCTTCTTGAGACAAGGATGGTTTCGGAAGATTATCCGACAGTGGTTAAAGCAACTCTTTGTGCTGTATCACTTTTCAACCGAAAACGAGGGGGAGAAGTTCAGAGAATGAAGGTGTCAGACTTCCAGAATGCTAAGATTGGATCGATCACCAATCAAGATATCTTGAAAGGTCTCACAGAGGTTGAGAAGAAAATGGTGAATCATTTTCAGCGAGTGGAAATCAGAGGCAAGTTTAATAGGAGTGTTCCCGTTTTGCTGACGAAGAAGATGATGACAACTGTAGACAGAATCCTTCAAATGAGGCAATCGGTGCCAGCTCTCGCTGATTCCCAGTACATCTTTGCCACACCTTCTGGTCAGAGGCCTTACAGAGGCCATGATGTTCTGAAGGCCCATGCCCTAGAAGCAGGGGTGTCATACCCAGCCATGTTCACATTTACTCAGTTGCGGAAACAGGTTGCAACTTTGGCTCAGTCAATGGCCATCTCGGAGTTAGACCAGGATCAGCTGGCAGATTTCCTTGGCCATGATATTCGGATACATCGCCATATCTACCGCCAACCTCAAGACGTCCTTCAAAAGGCAAAAGTGGCAAAGATTCTTCTGTCAGTTAACAATGGGATGACAGATTTTGAGAGTTGCATTAGAGCTGAGCTGGGCGATGATGAAGAGATTGACTTTGACAATGAAGACGCATCAGAAACTGGCAGAGAGGTCTCGGGGGGAACAGCACCTGTGAATGAAGCAAGTAGCAAGTCAGCAACACAGGAATCGATGAGCATGGCGGAGAAAAGACGTCCAGAGCCTGATGACAATCTAGATAGTTTTGATGATGACAGTACTGCGTCGGCTCCTGTTCGAAGGAAAGCTAGATTTACAAGAAAACCATGGGGGGAAGCTGAAGAGAAAGCTGTTCAAACTCGTTTCAAGACACACCTCGTCATGAACAAACTTCCTGGAAAGGCCGAGATACAGTATGCAATGGCGCTGGAACCTGCACTTAGACATAGGCGCTGGACAAACATTAAGGATTACGTCCGCAACAGACTGAAAAAGTTACAAAAGAAATGAATTGAGCCGCCACTCGCAGCATTTTCGATTTCATACAGATTTATTACATCAGTGTTATTATTGGGGTGGTTTCAGCATGTATAGCCTGCTTTTTTTTTTTTTTTTTTTTTTTTTTTTTTTTTTTTTTTTTTTAATCTGATGGACGCCTGGATCATTTGTGACCCTCTCTCTCACAAAATCAGTCTTAAGAACTCGCATTTTGCATGTTTTGACATATATGCATTTATGAAAACTACAGTGTTTGCTGATTACTGTGATATATGACTGTATGCTGTAGTGCAAAAATTGTAAAAGCTGTTCTTAAGTGTTTAAAGTTGTTAAAGCCTCCGGCGGCCATTTTGAGAAAACAGCCTGTGAAGTTTCTGTGTGCAGCATAATTGGGGCCAAGGGCAGACTTTTAAAATCACTTTTTACCTATTTAATGGCATTTTTCATGATAAAGATTTTAACCATACGATACTTTGGTGTATGTAGAATACATTTCTCCCAAAAAGTGAAAATGCCCCAGATTGACCCCCCCACCACATATTATTGCGTGTAGTGCTGATTGGCTCGCTGCGAGTTAAGACTGGTTTCGTGAGAAAGGGTCACATTTTGTATACTGTATAACCTTTGGATTTGCAAAACGAAACAGCCGGCTGGGGACAAAAGACAATATAATAAGATAAGAAAACCATTGACAATGTAAAAATTGATTACAAGAGTGTTATTGGGGGGGGGGGGGGGGGGATCATTTTGTAATATACTGCATGCCATTTTAAAAACTCTGCAAATGAAAGAATCAGAGCATGGAATTTTCCTCTTTTTGGCGGATTTCCGCTTAAATGAAGCTGCCATTCCGCCGAATTTCCGCCGAAAACAAAATCGTAAAGTCACTATTCCAATACCGTGTTTCGTGATCTTTATGTGGCGGATATCCCCAAATCGCGTATTGAAAATTGAGCGAGGCGTTAGCTTTAGCTCGCACAGGTCACTTCCGGTCTTCAGTGGAGTCGTAGTCTGGTCAAAATACGGCGAAGAGAAAATACTTAAACGCGGAGACAGAATAGACGTCAGACGATTCTGGAGCCAAGAATATTTGGAGATGGACTTGGCTCGAGAAAAGCGTAAACGACGAGCTCCGCGCTCAGTGTGCCGGGCCTGTGGGCAGGCGTATTGCCGCGAACTGCGCAGAGTTGATATTAACTACGCGGCCGCGTAGCACTTGATGCTCACGTGTCTACAGCGAAACACAAGAAAGCTAAAAGCAGTGCCATTGGAAATATTACTCATGATGGTGAATAAATTTATTACAATGTATTTTTTTCCCAGTAAAGTTTGATGAAATTATGTTGAAAAATCTATATAACCTTTCTCCAGCTCAGTGACCATGGTACATAGTATTAAATAAGAGATAAAAGGAATCCATACTTACAGCTGATTAAGCAGAGATTATTAAAGAAAGTATATATATTATATAATTAAACTCAAATTTAAAAAAAAATGGAAAGACATTCAGATGTATTTTGAATAAGCATTTGGATATAAATATTCTGTTGAATACTTTGTTTTAGTATAAC